>JAIFHC010000022.1:0-50000 GCA_021229015.1 Solen grandis | reverse complement strand
GCAGTTCAGTTACGAATTGGACATCTCAGGTTTCACTTACTGGGCTTCTCACGAACCCGATAGCGGAAGCTCGGATCTTTGTAATTATTACCTCAATGACTCAAGCGAGGGATGGAGACGTTTTGATAATCCATGTTTAAGTCGGAAAAATATTATTTGTGAAAAGACTGAGGAGAGAATATGATCTTCCCATAATCAAAGTACTGGTGCAAACTAGGAACAGTCGGGAGAGATTTGTAAAAGTTGCAAACGGTTTTTGCCTAATCGAAGGTGTAGAGAGAATATTTAAGTCTATATAGACGTACTTTTCTTATATATTATGCTTTTGGCATTTTGAAATTAGTATCCGTAGGGAAAAGGACTATTATGTACACGTATCGGTGTTCATTAAACAACTTCTTTGTTTACACCTAGGTAATATAGCTAAATATAATATATCTGGGATTGTTATAATAAAAATGTATGAATCATATTCTTCATAATTTCGTTCATTTTTGTATAAATCATTACAATTATCAGCAAATTTTTGATATAAGAAAATCAGTTCAGTGTGTTCGTGTAAATATCATAAAGTTTGTTTGACAATCCTATCATGGTTGGTTTAATTTTGTAATTTTGTTGTTTTCAAAAGTACTTCAATGCACCCCATCTTTTCGAAATGAGGAGTCTACCGGAGTAAATATATGGACTATATTGGTTACTTAGCTTGCGCTAAATATGAAAATATATTACAGGTTTAACATTTTGATAAAGGTCATGCAACGGAACTCCATCATACTTAACCACATATGGAGCCCGTGGATCACATTTGGAGCGACCACTTCCGGTGACAATGTCGTTAGAGCCTCTGAATGTCGTGTTTTCGATTAGGACAGGGACAAAAAAAGGCATTGGCATACATATCTCCCCATCCCTATATGTATGTTTTGTTTTTAAAATAGAGGCAAAAGCAGAGGGACTTGACATTATTCATACTTTATATTGTAAGAAAAAGAAAAAAAATGACACTTTGTTAAGGTCAACTTTACGGAATTGCAGTTCCTCTTAGATATCTTCGAGAAAATCGACTCAGATACGTTTCAAATACTACAATATATATATATTTCAGCTGGTTGTCAGATATAACGGAAACAATGTTTATAATGTTTTTAGTTGCCAACAGTATCCTAATACTAGATTGGCCGTCCGTGTCTCTAGACATGTCACCGATTGATCATGCCTGGGATATACTTGGAAGGCGCGTTAAAGATCGCGTCCCTCAGTCTATTAACGTAAATGACCTCACTCAAGTCTTGGTACAACAGTGGAGGCAGATTTAGTCTTGTCCATGAGGCGTAAGTGTATATCGCCAGTGGTAGCTACACTCGTTATTGACCTGTGAAATTTCTTTCTCTGGCTATCAAACTTCCAGATGTGATATCTATGCAGTTTAAAAATTTCTCCATGAAATTAAAAATAATTAATGGTTATTCATAAATGTTTGTTGTTGTAATGTTTCGTTAAAATTGACTCGCTATAATGTTTTTATGTTCAGTAACACCTGAGGTGCGTTTATTCAAGCGGTTGAGTGTACATTAACATATATTTGAAATATGTATAAATTGTTATATCATTTATGTTTAATGAATACCTTATATTAATACTCAAGTTTGATTAATAAAATATTTCATCAAGTCTATCATAAAAGTATTTGCCCAATCCATTCGAAACGAGTTTTCAAAAGGCTTGGTGCTATTTTATTTATTACAATTTTTTATTTCTTAATAGGTATTTCCTCATGGATAAAAATTTCGCAAAATTCAAATATTTTATCACTTAAATATACCGCGCTTCCCCAATGATTGAATGAACTTCTGTTCCCATGAGATCGATATTTGTAGTTTATTATTTATGTCTTTATTTGTTGATTGTTAAGGCTTGGGTTTCGGTAATGTAGGTTGACTTGAGTCAACTTGCAAATTTCGTCGTTTGTATCTCAGCAGCTTGATTATTGGTTGTTACTATGGTTGTTTTAATCAATATTTATTTTTCTGCTATTTTTTATATGTTTACTGTTTGATCTGCTGGTTTCTTCATTCAAGTACATAAAAAAATAAAAAAATGAAATAATGCAATCTTTGCAAGGGTTGGGGTGGGGTCTTGTCGTTGAACACGTGTGTTTATACCCCTTGTATAGAAACATGGGACCGTACAAATTTAAAGGCATAATATGCCCACATAATGCCAAAGGCTCCGTACTGATTAGTTCTGTGCAGTTTCATCTCAATCCGGCAGGAAGTTTTGGAGATTAAGTCCAGACAAAAATCCAATACGTATATCAAGTGTTTATTAATCAATAGTAAATTTCAACAAACCTTATAAAGAGCTAGGTAATACTTAAATACATCACGCCGTATTTCAGTTTCTTGTTTTCCTAATGAAAATACCTTCGTATTTCATTTTGTAACAAATAATGCTTGTAAGTATGTCTACTTATTATTATTAACTTAGACATTTTACTTAACAACAATGCGTTGTTAATGTCTTCCTTCCTTATATAAAAGTTCTAGTACATGTATTGCTTGAAGCAAAATCTTTTTGTGTAATTCATCAAGCGTAACAGACAAAATCAACCATGGTACTGAATACCTTCGTGAAGTTTCATCGAAATCCGTCAACGGAATCTGGAAATGATGTTCAAACAAACCTTAGCATACGGAAAGATGGTACAGCCCCTCTTTGATTCGGGAAACATCTCGCTCCCCCTTCCAAGAGTATTGGAAGGAAGAAGGCATACATGGACATATAGAGGAATCACTTCGTCCTATCATTATTTCTTTAATCACTTTTATATCTATATAAATTTAGTTTATATGCTTATACACAATTTCTATGATCACTTTAACGCCAAAATAACATTGACATTCATATTACAATGACAAATGATCACACAGAAAATAAATAAATATGTTTGCTTCAAATTACAGATTCATTTTTATTCACATCAGATTATCTTTTAGGCACTCGTTCATTACTTACAGAGAGAATTTAATTAATTTCGCGCACAAATGACATCGAAATTTATCAATAACGAATCTGCAATGTTTGTATATTATGGAAACCATATATCGCTTCACAAATTTGAGTCAGGCTATCAAAAAGTTTAGTTTGAACAGTGTTTTTTTTTTTTTTCAATTAACTTATAGACCCCTGACACTAAGCTTCAGGTTATATAAACCTTTTAGAACCTAGGTATATCTATTCCATACACACTGTAATCAACTGTAAACTACATATCAACTTATAATCATATATATACATTATTAGACATACGAGGGCTTCCTGTAGACATATTTATGACGAAATTTCTATTACAACAAAACATAATTTTGAATTATAGTTTTTATATGGATATATTTATATATAACTGTGCCTATCTTAAAAGCCTGACTTTTTATTTTGCCTGCATGTAGACAAGTTATTTAAAAGCATTTTAAAAGTTTAGTTTGAACAATGCTTTTGAATTAACTTATAGACCCTTGACATTGAAGGTCAAAAGACCTTCGTATAAAGTTATTTCTAAATTTCTATTAAAACAAAGCATGGTTTTGAATGATAGTTTTCATATGGATAAATATGACAGTGTCTGTCTTAAAAGACATATCTTTTATTTTGCCTACATGTAAACAGGGTATCCCAAAGCATCTTATCTATATATATTTAGGCTTAAAATAATAACTTTAATTAATGGACAAATTGAGGTATTTCAAACAATGAATAAGAGCACCGAATGCGGATGCCAACACTCGTCTGTTTGTTTCTAAAGTAGAAAACAGATAAATGAAAAAAAGCCATTTGTAAATGGCTTACTCTGGTTTGGTGAACCATAACACAAACAGATGGACGGACGTGCGGGCTGGCAGACGGACAGACATAGAGTTGTAAATTCTTTAACATGGTTAACAAGTGTTTAATGTAAATGCTGTTACATGCATAAAGAAGGGAGATAAATTTAGTCAATGGACCTCTAGCTCTGGGTGGGAATGTAGCCCTTATGATAGTGAACAAATTCGTGACATTACTTTTGATAGTTTAGAAGAGAAATCCAATGGTTATGTTTTCAACTGTATTTTTAAAAGAAGAAAAAAAAAGTAAAAATAACCAAAAAGTTATGGCACTTGATAGGCATGTAGCCCTTGTAATAGTGAAAAATTAATTGAAGTCTGATGACAGGAGGTTTACTAGTTTAGAAGTTATGACAAAGGGGGACATTTTCAACTGTATTTTTTAAAAGAAATAAATTTTATCAAAATTGACCAAAACATATGGATCTTTATGGGAATTTTTATAGTGAACAATTATGTGAAGTCAGATGTTAGAAGGTTTAATAGTTCAAAAGTTGTTGCTTAGATTAATGTTTTTCACTGTATTTTTATAGGGATATAAATTTGGTCTAAATGGACCTAAGAGTTATGACCCTTGACGAGAATGTAGCCCTTGTGATAGTAAACAAGAATTTGAAGTATGATGACAAAAGACTTAATAGATTAGAACTTATGGCCTACGTTAAAGTTTTTACGACGAATACGTCGCCGCCAATGACGACGACGACAACAGAGTAATGACAATACCTCGACTTTTTTTTCTTTGAAAAACAAACCGAACTTAAAATGACTAAATCTTCACCCTTGTTACATTTATATTTCTTGAACACAAACATGTGAAAAAAAATCACTATGATAATAAAATTATAGTACAGCACAGTACAGTACTAGTCTCCCGGATTGCCTGCAATATTTTCTCTTTATTTAATTATCAAATTCGTCAAAAGATTGAACGGTAACTGCTAATTTATATGAAGAAAACTTAAACATTACGTTGGGTTAAACTAATTAGTGCCAATGTATGGTGTCTACGTAGTTTTCGAATCTGGTGCAGTTTCAACAAGTCCGTAGACACATGTTGCCACTATTGCATTGCAACCGAGGACATTTAGTCGAATGGACTAAATGCAAGGATTATTGGTTGTTTGTCAGGAGGTTAAGTGATCGCCTATCAAGTGACATTGCCTCTGACAGGGTGTGATTCAACTGACCGCTAACCGTAGCAAGTAACTGGCTGTTCAAGGGAAATTTTAAAAACAAACATCGTTGTAATTAAGTGACCGTTACTCAATGATGTTTGATGATACACTTTCGACAATGACTTGCAAAATTAACAGCATAGCTGTGTGTATCGTATGACATTTACAAACACATATAAGAACTATACATTAACAAATACATTTTGTACTCAAAAAAGGGTATAAAGTATTATGTCATTTATATTTGATTAATAACAATTATTGATAGTTAAGTAACTGTTCTAGATTGATTAATGATATATTTCGTATAATCTATTAAAAAATCCATGTATTTACACTAACCATGGAGTTTTCACAAGACTTGATGCTATTTTATTTATTGCAACTTTTGCAACACTAGACGTCCTTTCACTCCTAGTTAGATATTATTTATCTTCGTTTCTTTCGGCTTACTTTGTTTGAACAAAGACCTAGTAAACAAAGATTGGAAACTCCTGTAAAAACCAATGGAAAATACTGTTTAAGCACATTGCAGATCATTTAATATTGCAAATTTTCAAATATAGTATGGAAAAATCACAGAGGAAAATGAAATCATATTATATTGTTATCATTTTCTACTGCAATGAATAATTTTCAGTTTATTAAAAAAAACTTTTAATTTATGATTTAAATGCAACCAGTGTAGCAGAAGAAACAATATATATCATGCTGGTACTTTATTTATTTTTTTGACTTGTTTTGATACATAAGGTATCATTTTGATGATAATGTTATGTTCTATAATAATAATAATGCATAATTACTTTCATATAACGTGACTTTGCGAGAATTGTATGATTTGTTACGTGCTTTTGTGAGATTAAGACTAGTTGCCAATCTTTGTTATATATAGGTTTTTGGTTTCATTAAAGCTTCGTATATCTGGGTATATGAGTTTCCCCGCTAGGGAGACATAGCTGGTTTGTATCTTGATAGTATCAGGTTAATTGATAAGATGTTGATATAAAATATCCCCAAAGTGACGAAAACGAGCAAAAGTAATGCGGAGAATAAAGAACTAGTGGGCAAAATGATATTAACCTTTTCTAGCCAATGTTAATTTTTTGGCCAGGGCGGTGGAGGTATAATTCACCTTCAGTGACTAAACATACATACTCGGTTGTTGTTTTTTTTTGGGGGGGGGGGGGTGGCCGGATGGCTCCGTAACTGTGAGTTTTTATGTTCGATCCCCGTCGGTAATATACCAATGGTAACGATATATCTCCCTTGTGTTTAATGCTGGGTGCATAAGGGTGGTTCCAGGAGTGGTTGCTTGGTTGCCTGGGTGTTCATATGACGACGGCGTGGTATCGCAAAGAGTCCTCATGTAGACAAAAATCAGTAAAATACTAAAATACTGTCTCTGGGGTGTTAAATCCAAGAAAAAACAGCATACAAAAACGCATGCATATCTGTGTATGCGAATTGACATATTGGTGTAGCTGACTTTAACACTCACTCAGCCCCTCACCGCGTGGGTTCGAGTCCCAGCAGGGTCATTCGAATATTCATGTGAGGAAGCTTTCCAGCGGGCTTGCGGTAGGTCGGTGGTTCTACCCGGATACATCAGTGCATTCGGGGTTTTCCACCTCCTGTAATTACCTGGATGTCGCTATATGACTAAATTATTGTCGCAGCGACGATTAACGCAATCATTCAATCATTCAATCAATTAATCATTTTCATTGCAATTCACTCAAGACATATTTTTTAGTTTTCTTAGCTGCTACGAGAAAGATGAATGTGGCGTTATTTTTCCAGAAATGCGGTAAATTAATCTCAGCAATTTTCTCTTATTCCATTCACACACGTTTATTTTTTTATTTTAAAAAATGCAAATGGTAAAAAAAATACAAACATGTACACATAAAATGCGTACCCATCTATCTACACAAAAACGCCCACACTTGCATGCGCAAACATTCATCTATACTCTTAGATTCTGCTTAGACTGACTCATGATTTACTTCAGACCATTACATATCGCTCATGAAAAGTCGTACTGTTAACCAAAAGATAAAAAATACAAGTTTAGATACGGCTTATCAGTAAAGTACGATTATTTATTTTAATTATCTCTATGTACGCCTTTGATGGGCGGTTCCGGGGAACTTCCAAGTATTACATAATTTAGTTCAGAAAAAAAAAGCATCTATTTCGGAAATACGTTCGAGATCGTGCACACGCAACTTATTCTATCAAAGAACAACATGCACGCGGTGATATTGATCTTGTTTGTGTTGACGAATATAGTCGGTCATTCTGTGGCGGCACCGGCAAGTGACGTAACTGCCGTGTCACACAAAGAGCAGAAGTTGGATGGTCCCGGCTTGGTGTCGCTTGGAAGGAAGTTGAACAATCCTTACCTTAAAGTTGTAGGGGTGTCACTTGTCAACACATTCGCCAGGCTATGTGAGCTGATACCGTGTGGGGAATGGTCAGAATGGTCGAAATGTTCAGTTGTATCAGACGGACAATTTGGCGTGCGCAACCGGACTCGGAAATGCGGCGGAGATACGGGGTTCTGTAGAGCTCAGGACAAGGAAGTAACAACAGAGTTGGAGAAGGGTCTGTGTGAAGGGTTTTGTACTCCTGGATATAACTTCACTGCAGAAGGTTTCTGTCTCAAATATATTCATCAAAAAATGACAAAGGCTGACGCTGAAAAATCCTGTATGGTTAAAGGAGGTTTTCTCGTCAACATCAACTCTCAGATTAAATCAGACAGTGTTACAAAAATGATATCTGGTCTTCCAACTGGTTCAGAATTCTGGGTAAATGGTAAAAGGACTGACATTAAAAGTCCATGGCAATTCAGTTACGAATCGGACATAAGTGGTTTCACAAACTGGAAGTCAGCTGAACCCGATAACGGAAGTACGGATCTTTGCAACAGATACTACAGTGACGCAAGCGAAGGGTGGAGACGACGTGATATTTCATGTAAAGTTACAATAAGCATTGTTTGTGAAAAGATTCAATAACTGGTAGAAATCTAATTCAGGTCTAAACGTAAATCTAAAAGCAAATGAATGTTACTAAAATAGACTTTGTAAATAGTTGGAGTTCGATCCCCTTAAGGGAGAGACATTTTCTTGAGTTTTACAAACGCATCGTACTAGATCAATATGGTAACCATCTTGAGAGATCTGTAAAAATGATAAAGGTTGTTTCCCAATCGAAGGTATTATATTTGAATTCATGAAATAACTGTTAATTAAACGCACCTACTTTCATAGATGTGTTTTTTTGTTTAGTTTTTGAAATTTGCTTCCCTAGAGGAAAAACATTATTGGTGCTTTTCATATTGCCTTTTAGCTTTCATATACATGTAGCCGTTATAACTGAATATAATATATCCCTTTAAAATGATTAAGGGATTATTGTTCTACGAGTATATACCAACCAAACTATATGTATTTATTCGATTATCAGTAAATATCAGATTTTATTTGATATCCTTATTACGATGGTAACTTAAATGGAATTCAAATTGGCCCACTATTCAAATCACATGTTAAACTACCCTTGGCAATTTGGTAAAAAAGAGTGCTAACTGATTTAAAGATGAATTTTGTAATTGCGTTGTGTTACGAAATTTCATCAATCAGCCTAATGATTCTGGGTAGCCATTATGGGGAAATTGTTTGTCGAAGGAAATATACCTGTAATTCTACGTCAGTCAAAAAAGGGGACTATGCCGGGCTAGAAAGCTCGCGATAAAATTAATATATAGAAATAGATATAAACAGACATGTACAAAAGTATACCATTTTATTACAGGTATGTAGCGCGCATCAAACAAACTTAACCATATATGTAGCCCGTGGATCATGGCAGCCAGAGGGCGGAGCCCGTTTTATATTATATATAAATGTATAAAGTAAATATTTGAAAAAATCTTCTTGTCCCCGTTTTAAGCTCGACTATTCGAAGAATATGAGAGCTATTGCAGTCACCCTTGCGACGGTGTTGGCGTTGCAGCTTTTGGCTGTTTTACATGCAAGTTACTATTAACCTTATATCTCAATAACCGTTCATGGTATTGACTTGAAAGTTTATGAATATGTTCAATGGCCGCAGACAACCACGGTAAATAACTCTTGATGTAATATATTACAAATTATGGGCCACTTTTAACTAAGAAATTTCGGTTAAAGTTTTGCATGCAAGTTACTATCCAGCTTATATCTCAGTAACCGTTTATGATATTGACTTGAAAGTTTATGAATATGTTTTGGGGCATCGGACAAGCAATGTGGATAACTCTTGACTGAATTTAATACAAAGTAAGGCCCCTTTCATGCTTATATTTTAGTAATCAGGCAAGGGATTGATTTGAAACATCTTTAACATGTTTACGGGTATCATACTATCAAGGTAGATACAATTGATGAAATATATTGTAAATTATGGCCCCTTTTTAACTTAGATATTTTGGTTAAAGTTTTGCTCATATCTACTCAGTAACCAGACATGGGGTGATTTGAAACTTCTTAAATATATTCAGTGGTATCATACTATTTAGACAGGTAGTTTTTAACTGAGCATAATGCAGATTAGATCCACTTCTTTTGGTTAAAGTTTTGCATGAAGTAGACAATTTTTTTGCATGCAAGTTACTATCCAGCTTATATCTCAGAAAGTGTTTATGGTATTGACTAGAAGGTTTTTGGGTGTGTTCAGGGGTATCAGAAAACCAAGGAGAGTTTAATACAAATTATGGCCCTTTTCTAACTTGGATATTTTGGTTAAAGTTGTGCATCATACTTGTATTGAATTGTAACAGTGTATTATTAATTAGGCATGGGATTTATTTTAGACATCATAAACAAATTCAGGGGTATCAGACTATCAAGGTTTATCATTTTTGACTATATTTATATACAGGGTATGTGAAGGGCAAGAATTGAAATAAATTTCAATTTGATTTACCAACAAGCATTTCGAATAGTCGAGCGTGCTGTCCTTTGACAGCTCTTGCTTGGCATGTGTTCCTTGGGTCATTCTTTATCACGATTGTTAAAATTAGTTGGACCCGCCGAAAATATGTCTGCCAGGGGAGAATTTGCTGTTTCTTTTCCAAACAAGAAGGCACATTTCCTAAGGATCTGATCCCGAATTGTTCGATTAACAATAACTGTATAGAACGATTTCTACATTTTTTTACTCCCATGAACAATCCTAAAATGGAAAGAAAAGAAGTTGCCAACGGACTCGTTTATGAGATAAAAGTTCATATTCGTAAATTTAGTACGTGTACAGGCGCCATTGAAATAGTTGCACCGTACACGTGGGCTTACAATTCATGTTAAGTTTCTACTCTACGTAACACTTATCATGATTATTTTACATACTTTATAAACTTTATAATGCCAATTTGTAAAAATGCTAACTTTGTCTTTGATTTCGTGTACAAAGTTATTTGAACAAAAAAAATATTTTCCACATATTTTTTTAAAAAAAAAATTCTTTCAGAATATGCTAAATTTCACAGTTATAAAAAACAATATCTGCTCAACATATTTCAGTTAGAAATCATGGGCCAGCGTTTTATTTAAAGAAGAGAACTTGAACTACACTGACATAATTAACCTTTACCTCTGACATACAATAATAATAGTTTGCATTCCCTCACCCTCTCTACGCTGATTTTCTTTTCGAATATTTGTCTTTTAGCCGCAACTACTGAAACATAATTTCCGAATTCTAAAAGGTTTTCGTGGATATCGTTGCTTATCCGGAAACTATGCAAGTATCCTTTTAGAATTGCTTGATTACTCTCATGTGTACATTAGCATGTGAATAACTTCATCTTTAAATCATAATTTGCGTTAACGGCTTTTGAATCATCTACGGTTCTCGCCGAAAACGCCGAAAATGAAATTTCGTCCGCGAGATTATGTCCTAATTGGCTATATTTCTTAATTGTAGGAGCATTTCATTTGGTTTTAAACGTTCTTTGACCATATTGATCTATTGTTGTAGCTGGTCTTCTTACTCTGTAAAAAAGCTCTACGCAGTGACCTCCCTTGCACGCTCACTTATCAAAATAACTACTGCTATCAGAAATGTCACGTGATGGTGGTTGGCTTACAAATTGGCGAGGGCTTTATCCTTTTAACAATTTTTACCACAATACGATAATTGTTGTTTATATTATTTAATATACTTAGGGAATGCCACTCGCTGTAATATAGAAAGAATTTGAAAAAAAATATACCGTATTGCAGCAGAAAATACTCTAATATTTTATTCAGTTATTTACTTTGTAACCTTTTTTTTTTATATCATCATAATCAATATTATATGAGTGAGCGATCTCTAAGCTGATACATAACATCAGTATTTTTTTACAATTTTACAACAAAAAAAACATTGTATATCAGAAATCCTGATATTGCTACTCATGGTGGCAGATATCTAGATCGAGGAATGAAGGGGAGATCACTTCGTGGAGATGGACTCTGTAAGCGATTGCAGCAAGTTGCAGGCAGGTGTGACCTGGATTTAAACGTAGTTTCTTATAAGTGCGTGTTTCAATAAATGGGCCAAACTATGCCCCCTCCTGTTTTTTTCTCTATTACCTTAAGTTAAGGTTATATCATATATAACTTCAAGATCCTTGGCTCAATATCATCCTAGGGAAAAGTGTCGATAATATGTAACTAAGTTCAAACCAATTACTATGTAATTATATAAAATGTTACCATTAAAATTCCATATTTCTATTTATACATAAATAAATTTTAATGTATGTTTACATTTTCTTAAATGTCCGTCATATGTTATATATTAAATGGCAGAAAGCAATTATTTTGCAGATTTTTTTCTTCAATTTGATACTTTCCTTTTCACCGTAATCCAGACAGTTGTTTCTATCAGAGTGACGTCTGGACAAGAAGAGACAAGCAATCACAGGAAAACTTTCAATACCTCCTCAAGTTCCTAGATCCCCCTTTCAAGAGTATTGGAAGGAGAAGCATACATGGACAAAGAGAGGAATCACTTCGTCCTGTCATTATTCTTAAATCACTTTTATATCTATATAGATTTAGTTCATATGCTTACACACAATTTCTATGATCAATTCAACGCCAAAATAACATTGATATCCACATTACCATGACTTATGATCAAATAAAAAATAAATATTTTTCTTCGAATTACAGATTCAGTTATATCAGTTATATCTTGTAGACGCTTGTTCATTACTTACAGAGAGAACTTACTAATTTCGCGCACATATGACATCGAAATTTACAAATAATGAAAATGGAAAATCAAGGTAAACTATATATCGCTTCAAAAAATTGAGTCATGCTATCAAAAAGTTTAGTTTGAGCAATGTTTTTGAATAAACATATAGACCCATGACACTGAGCATCAAGTTATATAAACCTTTTTGTGCAGTGCAGTGTGGTGTGGGTATCACCTTCAGTGTTTGATCAGGTAATTATTGTTTTTAAATCAACTCAAAACCAAGAGTATATCTATTCCATACACACTGAAATCAACTGTGGACTACATATCATGTTATAATTACATATACATTTTGTTCGATTCTATTTATTGCAAATTTCGCAATACCAGACTTTCTCTCATTCTAAGTTAGATTCTTAATCTTGTTTTTTTTCTCAGTTTATTGTGTTTGATTAAAGCTTTGTGTGTTTGAGCGTTTGAATTTCACTACGTGTGTAACATCGGGAGTGAGACATAACAATTTTGTATATTGATTGTACCAGGAATAAATATGAAAGTGTTGATATAACAAAAGAAAAGATGAAAACGAGCAAAAAAATTCGGAGAAAGATATAGAGAATGAAGCACTAGTGGGTATATTTTCACCAAAGTGACATCAACCTTTTCTAACCAGTTACATATATCTATTTTTCGGCCAGGGTGCTGTGTTGGAGGTTTAATTCCCCTTCAATGGCTAAACATACAAACACGGTCTTGTTTGCCGAATTGTTAGAACGTCCGCTCCGTAACTGTGAGGTTGTGTGTTCGATCTCCGTCGGCAATATACGAAAGTCGTTGAAATGGTACCAATTTATATCCCTTGTGCTTAATGCTCGGCGCACAAGGATATACCTGGAGTGGTTGCCTGGGTGTTCATGTGACTACGGCGTGGTTTCGCCGTGAGGCATTATGTAAATAATCAGTAAAATACTGAAATACTGGCGCTGGGACGTTAAATCAAAGAAAACAATTATATATACATGTACATACAAACACGCATGCATATCTGTGTATGCTGATGTATATATTCCTGTGCATTCAAATTTCTCATTGAAATTCATTCAAGACATATTTCTAAGTTCTGTGCTGCTATGAGAAATATGAATGTAACGTTATTTTTCCCGAAATGCAACAAATTTACATATTTCAAAGGAAACAGTTTTCTCTTAATTCATTTACAAACGTTTTATTTTTTAATTTCAACAATACAAATGGAAAAAATATATACACACAAAATGCGCACCCATCTACTCACACACAATCGCTAACACTTGCACGTTTACACATGCATCCATATTCTTAAATTCTGCCAAGACTGATTCATGCTATGCTTCAAACCAATACAGACAAGCACTAAAAAGTTGTACAGCGAAAACAAACAAAAACCTGAGCTGAGATAATGATACGGCTTATCTTTTATGTACGATTATTTAATTATTTTAATTATCTTGTGGTACGCCTTAGAACCAGGGCATCTTTGTTCAAAGAAAAATTGAATCGGTATCCATTTCGAAAGTATGTTCGAGATTGTTCACACGGAATTGTTTCGAGTACAGTAACACCATGCACGCTGCTATATTGGTTTTGTTCTTGTTGACGGATATACTCGGTCACTCAGTGGCGGCCCCGACTAGTGATGTAACTGCCGTGTCACATAAAGAACAAAAGTTGGATGGTCCCGGTTTGGTGTCACTTGGAAAGAAGTTGAACAACCCTTACCTTAAAGTTGTAGGGGTGTCACTTGTCAACACATTCGCTAGGCTATGTGAGCTGATACCGTGTGGAGAATGGTCAGAATGGTCGAAATGTTCTGTTGTGTTGGATGGACAATTTGGCGTGCGCAACAGGACCCGGAAATGCGGAGGGGATGCAGGATTCTGCAAAGCTGTAGACAAGGAAGTAACAACAGAGTTGGAGAAGGATCTGTGTGAAGGATCTTGTCATGTTGGATATAACTTCACCGCAGAAGGTTTCTGTCTCAAGTATATTCATCAAAAGACGACAAAGGCTGACGCTGAAAAGTCCTGTATAGATGGAGGAAGTTTTCTTGTCAACATCAACTCTCAGACAAAGTCTGACAGTGTTACAAAAATGATATTTGGACTTCCAACTGATTCAACTTTTTGGGTGGATGGAAAAAGGACTGACAACAAAAGTCCCTGGCAGTTCAGTTACGAATCGGATATTATTGGTTTCACAGACTGGGGCTCTAATGAACCCAGTAACAAAAGCAACGAACTTTGTAACCGATACCAAAAACACTCACGCGAGGGATGGAAACGTTATGATGGTCCTTGTACTACTCTGAGATACTTTGTTTGTGAAAGGGTTGTCATATCATAAGTTAAAATATCAAACTGGTAGAGACAGATCTAAAACTAAATATATAACCAATTAATGCTAGCACCAGATGTTCATTTATACAGACAGTAGTAGACTATGTATATATTTTGATTTCAAATTAGAATATAAGAAGATTAACAACCGTACCACAATTGAGACTAACAAAGATCACATGTTATACTTCCAGTGACAAGTTAATACAATAAATGGTAATAATTTTATTTATGGTCTAAGTTTGTGTTTGTTTTACGAAACCAATCCTCACTAACGTTAACGCTATGAGAAAATTGTTTGTCGAATGTTTCATAGAAATATGATTACACGTGAGTCGAGAAACTTATAAATATCGCGCTAAATAAAAAGTATGTCTGACATATTTATATGTATTTCATTTAATAAAATGCATAAAGCGATAATTAACCACACTTATCCACATATTTATCCCTTGTATCACATATGGAGCGATAAGAGGTTAGAGCAAGCGTCTGTCCCGAACCCTGCAGGTCGTTGGTTCGATTCTGGCCGCAACATGCATACAGGTTGTTGGTCATAGTACTGGTATATAAATATAAGCACATACGCATGCACAATCAAACTGGGATTTTGAAATAAAGACCTGAATAAGGAACCCAATGTGTATGTTATTTTTGTACAAAATTAAAAAACCTTGACTCCACCCAAAATCACAATGGCTTTAAGTTATTCATGCATGTACTTCATATTGTAAGTTCGGTAATGATGAAAGGATCTTTCTTGACTCTTTACCTCATGAATAATCATGAATTAAGTTATGATTTGATGGATATTTATTTACTTAACTTAAAATGATAAATGAAATAATGGGATTTTCTTTGCCACAGACTGTGTAGAAACCGAGCTACAATATGGTATAAGCAAACAGAGGAGACCCTGATCAGACAGCTCCTATAGGTGCTGTCTGATCTAGGTTTGCTCTGCTGTTTGTAAATGCGTCAAAATAAGTATGTATGAAGTAAGGTTAAAAAAGTCGATTTCGTGGAATTGCATTTCTTCTTATATATTATAGAGAAAATCGATGAGACACGTTTCAAATGCTGAAGTATATGTTTCAAACTTGTGCTTATATCAACTGACTATTATATATGGTAAAAAACTTGTTTGAAATATTTGAATCGATATTGGCAACTGCTGGGACAAGCTGCTACTGCTTTTGTCTGCAGTGACTTTTCAAATGGGTTTCTTTTTAACAATTCCATTTACCATCATCGTAACTGTAAATAATTTTTCATCGATACTTATTCATATTGGCATATATTTAATCTGCAATACACCATTACACCAGAGGATCAGCAATACCGGTATAATTTGCTAATTTAAATTGACCAATCAGTGATTAGCGAAAAATCTCAAAAGTGTGTTTATTTCCTGCTGTACAAGGTATGAAATTTTAACTAGCATGTATATTTGGTGCTCGGAAAGTGCTCGTTGATTTACGTTTCATGTCGGAGTGAAATGGTCTATAATAAAAAACAATATTTGCTATAGTTTATTGATTAGCTAGAATTCACATCTACCTTATTACAGACAGTTGCCTGTCTCGGCAATTGTCAAAATTGATCAAAATATTTGGTCACTTATGAGTGAGGAAGAAATGGAAATCAAATCGTATGGGTTAGGTTTAATGTCTGAAATAAATTATAAACTATTTCTTGAACGTATTTAGTAAGAAACTCCGTTTGTCCGGACTTTACTTTTCTTCTCTATGACCTCAGCAGCTTAAAGTCACATATTCTAGTCCGTTTGAAAAACTGAATAATTGTAAAAAGCTTAGTTACTACAGGGTCCTATTTAAACACGTTTCTATATAAACTACACAAACTGGCGTTAATTGTTATTTATGGAAGCAAAAATGCGCATAAATTTCCTTTGTTCTATAAAAAAAAATATCGCAAAAAAATTGTTAGGATATTTTGGCTGTTCTGCTAATCTTGAACAGCTAATTATTTCAATGCTGTGGAAAGTAACATATAAAAATATTGTTATAGCTGAGATATAATATGAAGTCTTAAGGTCTATGTCTATTACTTGAATGAAAGGTTTACAATTTTTATGTGCTTATTTTTGTCAGGGTCTCTACATACACAGAAGTACGAGGGTCTTCCGGAAAGTTCGTAGACACCTGCTTTAATACGAGTATTTCGCATTAGAATTAAATGAAACTTTCTCCAATCACTCACCAATGTTTTATGATCGATGCTACAAAATTTCAAAATTTTCCGTTCTTAAACAATGAAACTGCACGGGTTTATGTAAAGGGATGTAGAGGTGTGCGGAGCACGCCATGACGTAACGTGTTGAATTTACTTACTGAAATGTGACAAGCGCCGTTATTCTTTCTCAAAATATTCACCGTTGCATCCCATACATTTCCTCTATCAACCCATTTGTCATACACCTTTGAAAACCAGTCACTCACAATTCCAGAAATAATGCGTAGTGTTGCTGTTCACATTGTTCAGAAATATCTCGTACAGTAAGGCGCCGGTCAGTATCAATGACGTTCTTCACTAACGTTAAGGATTTCTCATTAATAATGCTTGGTCTTCCTGAACGTAAATCCTCTATAGTTTCAACTCTACCATCATGAAATCGCTTGTACCATTTGTATACAAGAGCGCGAGAAACACTTGGCCTCTTACTGTTTGAATTAATAATTTCCATTGTCTCTACAGGCGTTTTCCCAAGCTCCATGCAGAATTTTACTAGCACACGCTGCTCCGCCCAAACGTCTGACGTCGTCATTTTTGGCCATTTTTCTTCCATGGTTTATTGTAAATAGTTCTCCTCACTTTTTTATTTCTAAAGCGATAACGTTCAATTCGTAACAACATGACGTCAACATGTTACGTCACGTCATGAAGTGTTTATCATAACGTTACCCGCAATTATAACAGGTAAAATACCCAAAGAAAGAAGGCGCATGAGACCGGTAAATATCTCCAGTTTTGACGTGCTCCGGGTACCCCTATAGAAGGTTGCCACGGATCAATTTCAAGTTTTTATAGTAATCAAGCTTTGCAATTATGATCAAGGGTGAGCTCAACATAAAACAATAGATTGAAAAAATGGAATTAACAAAGAAATATCGGTTGTCTACGGACTTTCCGGACGACCCTCGTATTACCGGTTTATGTTCAAAATTGATACTTGGATTTGTGGTGGTACCAAAACATTTGAAATCGGCCTCCAAATAGAATGTATAGCTGAATTGACTGGAATCACGCAGTATACGTATTTTATTAATTTTTTAACCTTGTAGGGGCGAATTTCGATGGAACATGCCCAAAGCACAGTTATTAAACACATTATAAGGAAGTATGTCTTTTTATTATATGCGTCCCCATCCTATATTAAATGGCACATTCAGATGAAATTCGGCATATGTGTGTGTGTGTGTGTGTGTGTGTGTGTTGTGTTGTTGTTGTTATTTTCTTATGAATTTAGCAAAGAATGGAAATATTCTTTCCAAAGACAGGGCCTCTTATGTTCCATGTGAAAGTATCTGCAGTGGACTGGCTACGGTGATTATTAGAGAAATTGTACAAAATTTTGTTAAATACGGCCATATATTAACTGAAATATTTGAATAAAATACTTAACCACAAAAGGACTTTAACATCAAGTCCGTATGTCCAAAATAGTATTGTGTTAACAATATGCACAACTACGTTTCGTTCTCATTACGTTTAAATCTAAATCCATCTAGCAGTTTTTGAGATGACGTCCTGACAAGAATCCCAATTTGAACTCACAGGTGCTTGATGCAAGGACCACACACATTACCACACACACATACACACACACCTTCTCTTTTCATATGATTAATCACGCGGCATGTCAGGCTCGAGCCTCTGATCTCAATCTACTATAAATTCATAACAACGGCGAATATAGCAAAAAGTGTTACTGATGCAAATCAAACAGTATTCACACTGAAAATATTATGATTGTTGATTTTATACTGCGTTTTATCAGAAAAATGACGATTATTACATAGTTCTTTTTAGCAGGTACTTTGCTATTTTACATATAACTTGGCTTATTTTAGTCAATATCATTTTGATGTAATGTAATGTCGTATTGAATGATACACTCTACTTTCACATACCTTCAATAGAGAATGAGATATTTGAAAACGTGAATTTGCGGGAATTGGACAATTTGTTACGTGCTTTTGTTGCTAGTTAGCAAACTTTCTTATATAGGTCTTTGACCATGCTCAGCCAAACTGAGAAGGGCTTTCCCAAAAAGTGTACTTTCGCTACCATGTAACAAACACTTGCTTCTCTGGACGGTGACTATTCATGCCAACTTTGTGAACCCCGGTTGACTTATTGCGTTTCAACTCGATCGATCGGTCTGAGTATCCAACGATGCTTAAACATTTACTTACGTATTTTGTAAAGCAAGAATGCTAGAATGTAATATTGCCTTGTTTAAAAGTTTAAGTACTGTATTACTTAGTTTTGTTGGTGTAATTCGAACCAAAGCTCAACAAAATCACCACGCGTAACATAGGCAATCAATCTTCGTAATGAATACCTCCGTGAAGTTATATCAAAATCTGACAGTGAGTTTTGGGTTGAAGTCTGAGCAAGCATACAGACTGACAGTAAAGCCAAAACCGATATGTCACCCCTTTGATTGTGGAGACATGATTTAAACGTTAGATAACTCTCCTCCTTGCAATGTTCATTGAGAAGGTATAAACGTAGTAGATGGCGATGGTTGACCACGAAACTGTTCTTAAGTGTACATAGAAATAGAAAGAGATGGAACAGTTTCAGTCAGCCCTCGATGGCTCTTTGTCTTGTTTCCGTTGTTTATTTGTTTTTTTTTTTTGTTGTTGTTTTTTTCGCACTTTAACTTTCATCTCTTCACATATTTGACAATGACCTTAAAGTGACGTGATCTTTTCTAACCAATTATAAATCGTTTAAGTCAAGTTTTGTTGTGGGATATTTAACACCTCTCATACATACAGACTGACATGGATCAGTTATTGTTTATATTTTAAATTTTATGGAATTTATAGCAATCGAGCACAAAAATAGTGCATTTGACACAGGTTTATCATCAAAGTATCAATATTTTTTTCAGCAAAATGAACTTTATGAACTTGTAAGTTTTGTGAAGCTAAATGAAGAGGACCAGGCTTGAATTCCACCAATAATATTTACCTCCAAGTGAAACTTGAATTCTTAAGTTTCATTCAATCATTCCTGATTTATGCACCTATAATTTTTTTCCTAGGGTTGGGGAGCGGCAGGTTGACTTAGGGGAATTCTATTTTTTTTTCTCATTTTTTAGCTGCCTTGTAAAAGGGCATTGGCCATTAGTCAAAATCCCCATATACTTGCCTTGCCAAAGACTATTCCCAGGGCAATGGTACCATTCTGTCTGTCAAATTCATGCCTTTAAGAAACGGTCTTCTGTCAAAAGCCCCGTGTATGCCTGCTGCCCCCACCCTGGGGCAAATCATTGATAGGTGCATCAGTAAATATTAAGAGTAATTCATTAAGTTGAAATAAAATTGGTGCCTTATTATCTAAACATATTTGTTAAGGGATGAAATATTTATATATTTTTATTAGAGATGGAAGAATGATGAAATTTACCCCTAAATATTTAAGCACCCACAGGAACTTGACACAAACTTCTTTTAAGTGTGAATAACTATTAATACATATATGTACAAATAGTGATTCACATATACGTACAAATAGTGTTCACATATATGTACTATTAGTGATTCACATATATGTACTAATAGGGATTCACACTAAATATATGTACTAATAGGGAATCACATATAATATATGTACTACTAGTGATTCACACATAATATATGTACTAATAGTGATTCACATATAGTATATGTACTAATAGTGATTCACACATAATATATGTATCGGATCACATATAATATATGTACTAATAGTGATTCACACATAATATATGTACTATTAGTGATTCACACATAATATATGTACTAATAGTGATTCACACATAATATATGTACTAATAGTGATTCACATATTTGTTCTAATAGTGATTCACACATAATATATGTACTACTAGTGATTCACATATATGTACTAATAGTGACTAACTTATATGTACTACTAGTGATTCACACATAATATATGTACTTATAGTGATTCACATATAATATATGTACTAATAGTGATTCACATATAATATATGTACTAATAGTGATTCACACATATTATGTACTAATAGTGATTCACATATAATATATGTACTAATAGTGATTCACACATGATATATGTACTAATAGTGATTCACACATGATATATGTACTAATAGTGATTCACACATGATATATGTACTAATAGTGATTCACACATAATATATGTACTAATAGTGATTCACACATAATATATGTACTAATAGTGATTCACATATAATAAATGTACTAATAGTGATTCACCTGTACTAATAGTGATTCACATATATGTACTTATAGTGATTCACACATCATATTTGTACTAATAGTGATTCACACATAATATATGTACTAATAGTGATTCACACATAATATATGTACTAATAATGATTCACACATAATATATGTACTAATAGTGATTCACATATAATATATGTACTAATAGTGATTCACATATAATATATGTACTAATAGTGATTTACACTTAAAAAAGTTTGTGTCAAGTTCCTGTGGTATTACCAGGGTCGATTTCACAACAATCTAGCATGTAATATTCAATTTCATAAATAATGTAGAAACGCATTCCACCATACCTGTTTTACAAAATATTCAACATGACAGTTAACAATTTTTTTACTACAATATTATTGAATTAAATATTTTGATACTTTTAATAGAGAAACAAGAATAATGAAATTTGCCACTCAGTATTTTAAGTTTTACATAGTTGGTGGAATTCAAACCAGGTACTTAGCACTAACAAAAGTCAAAACTAGGTTTTTGTGATTCATTTTTTATTAAACTGCTTGTTTTAAATTATTTAGGTTTCAGACATGTAATATATAAATCTTTACAGTCTATGACAAAGGCTTGAGATCCAAATTAAGCTATAAATGATATTTTAGATATTGTAAAAAGAAAAAGCAATGAATAGTTGTGTTTCTAGTGGTCCAACCAACAGTACATGAGAAAATGATCTGCACCAAATTACAACAAACATAAGATATGTTCCAGGAATTGGCGCGCCATGTTATTTTTAGGCAGAATAAAATAACAAAGGGGAAGTAAATGCGATTTAATTATTTTATGTCAGACAAAACACACACTAGTGGTTTTGTCCCTTGTATTTTTTTTTTTGACTTCTGAACGTTGGTTGTCTTTTGGTGTTACGCACAAACACTTAAATCTTTTATTTCCTTGTTATTTTATTCAAATTCGTAATGCCAACAAGCAATAATTTTAATTCGATGTTGATACGGAGGCGGGGAAACAGACTACAACGTACTGCAGATGTTTATAACGTTCGGCCCGAAACAGATCTCAATATGCATCTAGGAAAACAGTTTTGATAAAAAAAAAACATATTTTATAAAATAACTTTTTATATTTAATTAATATTTCGTCATATGGTTTAGCTAGTTGTCATCTCAACAAAGAATTATGCGTAATTTTTCCCCAAAGTATAGGCATTTTCTACCAATGAAAATCGTTCAAATATTCATTTGCGTCATCATCCGTAAATAGGTCAAAGCTACGTTTAAATAAAAAGGTCAATCTTATGTTACGTACGTGCGTACTAACGTACTGCTAGCTACACCCCAGGCCCCTTGTTCTCGAAAAATAATTTAGTACGGTCTCAGGCTTATACTCAAACATCTGCTCAACTTTAAGTTTAAACCCGAGTATGATACCTTGAGCGGTGTTCTAGAAAAAAATATTCTCAAAGCTCATGCTCAGGCTTCAGTTTGAGTATAACGGAGTTTTTTAAACACTATCTCAAGCATAATTTAGTACGAAATTTGCCTAGCTGAGAATGCGCTTTAAATACGCCACTCATCGATCAAATTTAACTGAGCATGATACTCATACTCAAGACTGAGTATGAGTGCGATTTTCGAGAAATTTGGACTTGAAGACTCTATATGCATATATGAGTAAATCGTAAGGTATAATCAACAAATATATGTATATCGTATTGTTGATAAAAGTTATGTCTAGTTAAATGTAAGAAATAAAGACTTCTTATAAATATTAAAATTAAATATGTTAAGTTTAAAGTACATTTAGTGCAATGATGGATAATAATTACAGATTAATGGCAGCGAAATACAAATTAAGCTCTATTCTCCGCATTATGAAAATATATATAAATAGAGATTCTACTTTTTTGATGCATAAATTACAGTTGTCACTTTTTTCAGCATTTATGTAGTGTACGTATTCACAGGAAAATTATTGAAAGACAGGAGTGTGTATAGTGAGTATGAGGGTGTATGTTTTTGAATGAGTCGGCGAGAGTGGGTTTTGTTTCACGTGTCTAAAGTATGTCAAAATATATATTATGCATTAACGATGTACAATATTGTATAAGTCAAATGAAATAAAATAAAAACACATTGAAAGATTTAAAAAAAACACACACTCATTTGTCTTTAATATGACTGGCTGTTTGAATATTTCGCCCAGGCACTCGGAATTTCGTCTAAACCAAAACCTGTGTCTCAACTTGACGACCTAAGCTTGGAAGGTATCGCCCGCTACATCAACAGTGACAAGTGCAGCAAGATTGTCACCATGGCCGGGGCTGGAATCTCCACATGTAAGTGAAAACGAGTACATGTAGTTTCTCAAATTAGGAGAAGTGACCAAGACTTAAGGGAAAAAGGTGGATGTTGTTGTTGTTGTTGCTTTCAATGAATACAACATTGTCGTTACTTTTGCATGTAACGAATTTTCAATGCGTCTATAAGGAAACTCGTTTATTTTACAATTTAGGATTCTGTTTTAATGTTTTTTGAAAATCCCCACTCGGGGCCTCTAGCTATGATTAAAATGATTAAAACTCGTAGTCAGCGAGCGATACCGTTGGATTATCTTTCCAAAGTAAAAAAAAAGTAAAGTAACAGTATTAATCTATCAAAATTAGAGTCATCACTAGATATGTTTCTCTGTGTTTTAAAATCGAACGGATTTTGTCACTTACTTGAATAATAGATTAACTCTATCATCAGTTTTCAAAAGGTTGTTTAAGGCACTGTTTGTATGGATCGAAAAAAAGAAAGGCAAAATAACAGAAGAATGAGTGTATTATTCTCCTCTTTAGTGGTTCTGTTTTAAAGAACATAAGTCGACCCCCCCCCCCCCCCCAAAAAAAAAAAAATACAATGCTTGTATAATGGTGTATGTGTGTGGGGGTGGGGGGGATACGTGTGTTAGAAACTAAAATCACCAATTTTCTACTGACTTTCATTCCGCGAGATTACTTATCTGTGTTCTGTTATTGTTTTTGTTGTCTTCCCGCTAGAAACTGCCTCCCCAAACCGTGCATGCAAACAACCGTCTGTTATCAATTTTAATGGTTTACCGCTAATGAAATATGCATTTCTGGTGCAGCTGCCGCACGTTTGCATACACGCTGATAAGTATTATTGGCCCAAGGCTTTGGCAAGGTTTGAAAGCATAAATATATGAGAATCAGAATTTAAAAAAGAGGGATACAATTACGGAATGATATAAATTCGTTTTTGCTAGGTTTAAAGTTTCGTCGAGAGTAAAAGTATTTCAATAATTGAGATTTCTTTTGTCTACTTGAGCCCTGACTGCGATATCATGTCAATATATCCTAACACCTGCATGGGCAAAGATTTATACGAGGGTAGCTCGAAAAGTATTTTAATTAGTTGCATTATTTATTCATTCATATGAATTAGAATAAAATTACCCGATGTTGATGTAATGACTGTGGATTTTGCATCAGTACAATTTGTTTCAATCGGATTAAGTACACAATATATCGAAGTATCACTAATGAAAATTTATTCTATGCAAAATAGCACAGAGAAAGATATTTAACGGATGTGTCTATTTGGTTAATACACTGATTCATGTCAAACTTTATATCCATAAAATATATTTTATGATGCCCTATTATAAAGTGTATTCTAATCTGTTTCATGTGTATTCACGGTGGTTAGCAACATTTAGAAGTGTTATATACACGCGTAGTACGAGCACTTGTAAATAAATGTTTTATTTTCCACATAGCCATTACATCAGCTGTTTTGAATCGATGCATTAAAATAATCAATTGTTCAGGAATTCATTTTTGTTACTTTATTCATGCAACTTAATTACGAAATGAATGATCTGGTAATAAAACAATTATTTCATAGTTATCTGTGTAGCAGTGAAAACTGTAGCCAATCGTTGTCGGGGATGACATTCTGCCTCGGGCAACAGTTCTGATGTCCTGTATACTGTAGTATCTAGGTAATATTCTTAAAGACCAATTATTCTTCCAAAAAGATGTATACATTCTTTGAACAGAAAAGCAAAACGTGTTACAGATTTGTTAATATATACAATCTGTTTATACTCGTTGACGACAATATTGACTTGGCTTGACTATTTGAGTATACCGTCGCTTCGACAGTATTTCAGTCATAGAGCGACGTCCAGCGAATTACTGATGGAGTTAGACCCTGAATGCACGGAGGCATCCGGGTAGATGACAAATTACTACAATGATTAAATTAAAAAAAAAAACTTTTATAAAAAAAAATAAAGATCATTCAATTGTTTACAAAAGTACCTGATTTGCACATTCCACATAATTTCGTCAAGTTTCTGAGGTTTCCCATAATCCTTTCGTATGTCTCCGTTAAAGATCGCGAGTACATATATTGGTGACGTTGCAAATAAACAAATTGTGATTCGGCGACGGTTTATTTCCGATTACGGACCGTTCGGAAGTACTCGCCAATACAAACTTTATACAATGAGAGTATTTTGACCTCCATACAAAATACTGGAAAGTGTAATTTGATCGTTTAACTGTTATTTTACAACAGATATTTGTCTATTACTTACCTCTTGCGTTTGTCTGTAATATGTCAATGCTATTTCATCTTAACTTTTTCATGAAAATTGTATCATTATGAAATATAATGGGTCTTTAACCAGCTGTTATTAATTTTATACATGTATGTTGTTATATTTGCAGCCGCAGGGATCCCTGACTTTCGGACACCTGTTGTTGTAGTTGTTGTATTTGGGAAGACCCCGAGTACACAGAGGTACCCGGGTAGAACCACCGACCTACCGCAAGCCAGCTGGAAGGCTTCCTCACATGAAAAATCCGAAGTCCCTACTGGGATTCGAACCCACAGCGGTGAGGGGCTAAGAGATTTGTAGTCCACGACTGTAACCGCTCGGCCACGGCGGCCCCCTCGGACACCTGGTACCGGCCTGTATTCCAAGCTACAGGAGCTCAGTCTTGCCGACCCAAATGATGTTTTTAACCATTACTACTTTTGTGTAAGTTATTTTGAGCTATTTCTTGAACTCCTTTAGGTTTTATCGACCTTCGCTCAATATGCTTTGCTTCTTAATCGTCTTATGTACAATTCCAAAAAAGGATTTTGTCATATCTCCTTGCTATGAACTCAGCATATTAGGGTAGTTTCAGGACTGGTTAGCCCGTGACTGCATGTGGTAAAAGCTGAAATTAGAATGCAAATCTTGCCGACAGGATGTCAGTGCCTTTGGCGCTTTGATTCTTTCACTAGTTGGTACGTCGAAGCCAGGGACCGAATGCACAATTTTATACGCCTGTAATAATGTAAACGCCCAAGTTTTGCAGTATTGCCAAGAACCTAAGCGATAACAGACCGGTGTAAAATCTTATCATCCCACTAATGTATTGTGCCAACGAGTTGTACCATCTTCATGTGAAATATCCCTGTTGGATATAAAAAACAAAAACAAATGTAAATTGAAACGCAGCCTATTCATTATCTTAAAGTGGTTATCAAAATAAACATTGTGCTGGCGGAGCTTCTGAGAGGGTTCATCAGTCGGTATGTTTCTCCCCCCAGTTGATTTCTTGTCCTAAATTAAGATGATTAAGATGAATATATGCTCTTCCTACAATCATTTGATTTAAGTTTGATATTGCTCGTCAAATTCGTCCTATATTTTCCTACATTACGGGGATGAATTAATGCATATTTTCATCTTCGGCTATTGATGGCCTATGGGGCGGGTATTAATTGTGTAAGCAAAAAAGTAATTTACGACTTTTTATTGCTGTAAAACGTCAAATTCATTCAGTGGGAAATAAAGGTCAAGCTAAATGTCATATTTGACGAGCAATATATATTGTATATACATCCATTTATATCTGACTTATATACATACTGTACGTTCACAGAAAGACCCGGTTCCTTTCCACTCGCTAAGAAATAATTTCTTTGCTGACTCATACAAGGTAAGACGCCAGTTAAATATACCAAGGGTAAGGTGTTCGTTTAGTTTAAATTTATTTATTTGACGTCGATTGGGTAACAAGTTCTTACAATTTATACTTATCCCTCTTGACGGTTCCTGGTTGGACCGGTACTTTGCGCCTGGGTCATGAAAATCCTTGTTCCCAACGGGTTCAAACCCACAACCTTCGGATCCGCTGTCGAGTATGTTACTACTGAATCACTTTCTGTCTGTATAGTGTTGAGTATGCTATATAATGAGTTCACAATTATTCAAGCGTTTCATTGTATATGGTTTATAGCTAAACATAATGGGTTGTAATATATTGATTACCAACGTTCTAAATCTTCAATCAAATGTTAAAAAAATGTATTGATTTTCTAACATTTTAAGGCAATGTGTGTTCACCTAGATAGTACGTAACTCTTATTCAGCCAACACCATGTCATTATTTTATCAAACTACTGCAAATAAAGGGGAAACTTTTGCGACACTTTACACAGGTAAATGTGCATCCATTTATCTGATTAAAAAAGTATGTAAAAAAGCCTACAAATTCATTTAGACAAAAAAAGCAAAAACAAAAATGGTACTGGTGTACCCCTTGTTTGGAGCTCAGCTTATAAGGATAGTTCCAGGACTGGTTTGCTTAGTGTCAGCATAATATGACTGGGTGTGGTATCATGCCACATGTCTACGGCGTGAATCTTCAGTGTGGCAGCATCTGTCTCATGTTAATATCGTCTCCAAATAACTGAAATACTGCTTGGGGACATTAAACCCAACAAACAAAATACATATTAACTGGGATAAGCCTGAGATCACAATTACCTTTGCTCTCCGAAATTAGACGCGAACCAACGTAAATCAACGAGCACTCCCCGAACACCTAATCTACATGCTGGTGTAAAGTTTCGCACATTGTTAAATGGGAAGAAACATACACTTGGGATTTTTCACAGTCACTCATTGGTGAAACTAAACCAGTGAATTATACCGGGTATTGTCTATTTAATATATAAGCGAGTAAATTGTGATAATTCGAAGACCGGATATGAAATATGAAACCCTCGGATAATCGCGATGTTCGAAAAACGAGAGAACAAGGTTGTTTGAATATTTCAAATCGGAAGGGCATGGAAACAAGTGAATCCCTGACCTTTTGATTTTTCTTGATTTAGCAAAGGCTTGCAGTTTTTTTTACCACCACACACAAGAATATAACAAAAGCCCACATGGCATTGATTGTGGGTAAGGTCTATTGTAACCAGACTAAAAGGTCACCCTCGAATCTATCCACTGAACTCGTGTTGGGATAAGGAATATACAAAGACCTTTTAAACAAAGATTGCTTAATTACATCAAAATGAAACCTTATTATCAAAGTAAGTCAGGTAATAGTTCGATGTAAAATAAAAGAAAGTACCTAGAAGAAAAAACTATGTAAATTTTGTTGTTGTTTTCCGCTACACTGGTTGAATTTAAATCATTCATTCATTAAGAATTTCGAAAATAAAATAATTCCTTATATTAGAGAAATGATTATTTTATAATATGGATAAATTTTCCTTTTTACCATACTGTTTAAAAAGTTTGCGAAATTCAATGATTTTCTGTGTGCCTAAACACAATTTTCCACTGGCTTTTTAAGGAGTTTCCTATCTCTGTTTAAAAAACACGGAATAGGCATGGTAATCGAAAATCGCACCTCGTGTTATCGCAATCTCAATATATGATAAAGTGTAACAAATTTCATGATAATCAACTTAGTATCGTTAGGAAGCTGACGATTATATTAATACTATTCACAGAATGTAGATACACTGGAACAAGTGACTGGTATACAACAGGAGAAGCTCGTGGAAGCACATGGCTCTTTTGGATCCGCCACGTGCTGCATATGTCAACACAATTACTTACGGGACTGGGTCAAGGGTTATATTTTTGTCACCATTACCTGTCACTCGGTCATAATCTGTTTTGTAATATTTCGCAATTTATGTTTCACGTTTTAAAGCAGCTCGTTCACAGATGGTCATTGACTGAGAGTGTGTTTTTTAACTATACATGTATGTGTATATTACGTCTATCAATATCCATCTACAGACGCATGGTCACCCAATGCAACTGTAAAAAAATGGTGGTTTCCCCATCACAGGCAAAACCGTCACAGACGGTATTGAAACTATATTTGTATTTTCTATTTTCACTTTTCTGATCACAGTTATTTTTAGCGCATGCGCGAACATCATAGGCTGAGCTTACAAAATCGTCACCCTGAACTGGTAAAGACGTCATGTTGCGGATCGTGTCACGTGGTACCTCAAGCACCTGCTTCGAGAATACCGTATTCTATATTTCACCGATTTCGTCGAAGTTAAGTTTAAGAAAATTGCGTTTTCGCGTGTAATGTGACCTACACTTTCCGAGTTTATTTGTCAGGAAACAAAGACTTCATAAACATTAACGAGGGAGTGTAGAATTTTTTTCCAGTCGTCTGTGAACGAGCTGCTTTAACAGCGTTGCCTGAAATTATTAAAATGTGCAAATGTGCCTCTTCCACAGAGAAAATAGATCTTTTTTTCTATTCTATGACCAATCAGGAAATAAAATGAGCACATAGGCCTACATTAAAATAAATGATACACTATTTTTCTTTCGAGAGTAGTGATAGGAAAAAGATGATTTCATTATGAAATGAATGTTCTATGAAGAAAATAAATGCAAACATATAAAAGATCTAAAATAAATAAATCAAATTGAAATGTTTAATACTTTTCTCTTTTTATTCTGAATGTTCTTTCTTTCTCCCTTTCTTTTCTCTTAATAAACTCTTTTTTGAAATTCCCCCATGGGGAATCTCGAATATGCGAATTGACAACATTCTTAAGTGGCCATACAGGAAACCTTCATTTGTCATAAAAATGTTATAGATATCTTCCTTCATGGTGTACGATGTGGTATCTCTTTTATGACGTTTCTAAATATTTTATACAGTTCATGAAAATATTCATTGTATTTATCGATTAGAACTAAACTCGACAGAATCTCGACATGCATCGTAGCCAAAACAGTTCAACAATAAATTAATGGTCCTCTCACAATTCTGTTCTCTTAAACGGTCTAATAAAATCTGATTATATGCGCGTGCGTACTTGAAGGAAATACTTTTTAAATTAGCAAATAAAATGTCGTAATAAATTTAAAGAGAATACAATTTTGAACATTATACATGAACACTTGATAGTAAATGCGTGAGAGTTACAATTTGAAACGGTGAAGAAATTTAGTATACATTAATGACCTTTTTGCTTAAGTACTATAAATTGAATAATATTTTAACTCTGTCATACATTTTAAATGCTTCCGAGTTTGTTTGGATAAATTATACTATAGTTTAGAAGTGATATACGTGACTGAACACCAAATAACCGAATGACACGATGTTTCATCTTTTCGCAGACAGGATAGAAAAGACGGACCCAGAAAGGCCCGTACCCCACTGTGACCAGACCGACTGCTTTGGCGTGGTGCGGCCAGGTATGGTAACCATGGTTACAGACTCTTGATCACTCTAGTTTGTCTATCGTTAAATAGACGTTTTTTTATGTGTCACTCATCGTCGGATGACAATGCATTTCAGAGACAGGCTTCAGAGAGAGACAGAGAGAAACAACTTTATGTTTATCCTGGCAGGACCGTGTTTGATCAGGTGCCAAGACAGTGGCCACGGGAGGTCGCTACTTTGATTCCCGGTCGCGATATCTGGTACTGGCATATCTCCGTTACATGGAGCCTAAGATTGTTCCGCGATTTTTGGCACGGTATCATGAAAATGTTAATTGGCGAGACATAACAGTGAGAGCAGCATACTGTCGGTTGGGTGTTAAACCCACGCAAAAGAGAAATAAATACAGTTTACATCATATATAAACGAAATTTATATGTTCTTGGCCCATAAATATAAGCATGTGATGTTTATTGAACACACATGAGGCTTTCGATGATATAGAGGATACTTGTTTTGTTTTGGTGTAAGATCGGTTAATAATTTCTCTGAGTGAACATAAATAAACCTGATAATTTCACTGTTTTCTACGGCGTGATACTACAGTGAGGAAGTACTATATCCGTCTCTAGTAGACATAGTCTACAAATGATTAAAATACTATCGGAAGGACGTTAAACCAACTAACAAACAAACAAAAATATTGTATCCGACAGGAGACGGCGTCATCTGCTGGCACACACGATATAAAATATATTCTATGTTCTTTTCTTATGCCAGTCCCGGAGCGGACAACATGAAAATAACACTCTCGTTGACAAGTTCATGTTTTTTTGTGTTTTATTTTTCTGTTACAGACATTGTGTTCTTCGGCGAAAGTTTACCAAAGAGATTTGGAGAGCGAGTTTCGGTGGGTATTTCCATAACTATCAACGTTTCATTAATTATTTTTAAAGCGCAGAAAAAAAAATACGGAAAAGAAATATATGCCGAAAATATGAAGATATTACGGTGAATACTGTGTTCTGTCAGTGAGATGAATTCATACCCCACAGTGTAAGTGATATAGATCTCTCAGAACTACTTATTATTTTACTTATAAAGAATATGTATATCGGAACGTAGCAGCAGTTAGCAACGCGCTCGTAAATATCTTAAAATTATATCACTTCTCGATGAGATATATTCACTATCCACTCAAAACAAACAAGTATTCTCTCGATGAGATATATTCAATATCCACTCAAAACAAACAAGTATCCTCTATATGATATATATATCTTTATAACCTTTACCCCCACCTGTAAGCAAGAGTATATAACTCTTTCATGGATTTTCACCAAATTATTCCCCTTTTTTGACTTAGAATTTTAATTAAGGTTTGCATACCCCTAATATTTTCACTGAACCCTTTGAGATAACTGGGATACATATTTCTTGCTCTTGTTTACTTTTTGATAATACGGAGATTCATATCTTGCCCTTTACAGCATTGTTTTATTGACGAGCACTGGAAAAAACCGAGCGAGCTTTCTTACGGACAGCTCTTGTTTATTGGGATATACGTCAGTTGCAAAACTATTGGTTAAACTTTTCCCTGTGAAGATTCCGCACCGTAATAGAGTGGCCGCGGGTTCGATCTCGTGAGCGACATAACATAGTCGTATAAATAATACCAGTAGCTACCCGATTGGTGCTTTTTCAGGACTGGGTGTGGTAACATGCCACGTGTCTTCAGCGTGATACTGTAGTGTGGTGTCACTTTGTCCTGTCTCAAGTGAATATAATTTCCAAATGACCGAAATACTGTCAGTGGGACCAACATGAAAGTAAACTGCTTGACAGCATCTCCATTTTGATCAAATCTCTGTATATGTATATAGGCTGATTATATTCAAAAATGTTTCAAAGTTTTCCATTATTTACTTTTTTTGTTGTTTTTAGTGTGTGTGTGTGTGTGTGTGTGTGTGTGTGTGTGTGTGTGTGATCCTTTTTCATTGAACAATACAAGTAATTCATCTATCCATCCGTTTTAACACTTAAAGTTAAAATTATATAAACATTTCATTTCAGAGTTGCAGCTGATGTGCCAAGATTGTACATAAACATGGAAAAGAGTGGAGAAGGTGTAAGTGTAAATTGTTGCGAAATGGTTCGTGAAGTTGTACAAACAAAGCATTCTTGAAACTGCTGAACTTTAAAAAGAATATCAAACAAAGAATAATGATAACGTTACATGCTGTAATGATTACGATGATGATGATGATGATGATGGTGATACATGTATATGCAATAAAATAATGTATGATATAATAATGATTTCATATCAATAAAGATGCTTTGGAAATTATTCATTCTAATGAAGAAAAAATGTATAAATGATTAAAAACAAAACAAACAAACAAATCTAGATAGAACATAAAAACAATTCCTGGGTGTTATCTATTGCTTTGCTTCCATCTCCTATCTCATTTAAATAGATAAACACCTGTGAATTCAAACCACAATAACCATTTAAATGGACGGATGTATTTTTTTTAATTGTGTGTGTGTGTGTGTGTGTGTGTGTGTGTGTGTGAAATAAAAATTTCTCATGACTGCAAGTACATGTATATTCTTCGAACTCTTTTTCCAGGGGAGGGTTTTCATTCGATCAAGAGGACAATATCAGGTGTGTCATAGTGTTTATTTCATACACATGTCAATTTCCATTACATAATAATTTGAAGGAACATGATTAAAATTTAATGGTGGATAGATTACCTTAATGGAAAGTAACTACTTCTCATGATATAACTACATGGGTATGATTGTCGTCCTCGTACCATAGGTATACTTGTTATGTTGTTATTGTTAAAACAGAGTTCGAATAACCATGTGCTATTGCACGCACAGAATGATAAGTTCAGCAATAAGTAGGTCACGCCCTACATGAATGAACATCATTTAAATACAAATACCTACTATTTAATTCCTTTTAAAACAATACAAATCACATACAAAACTTTGGTTTTCAGCCGTCTTTATTTATATTGTAAGTTCAATATTTCTACATGGCAGTAATCACGATGGTTAGTCGCGAGCTGGAGTCGAACCCACGACCTCCATTCTTCGAGTCGGACCATTAATTAAAATACCTCGGATAGGTCGAAAAATAAATTCTTGTTGAGATACCATTTATCAATTGAGTATTTACAAAACACTTTCGAACCATTTTTTTAAATATCTTGGATCAACCGCAAAAATAAACCCTTTGTTATTATTAACATGTAGTTAATCTATTGACATGCAGTTGATCTATTGGCATGTAGTTTATCTAATGACATGCAGATGGTCTTTATCTATTGACATGTATTATGACATGTAGTTTATCTATTGACATTTAGTTTACCTATTAACATGCAGTTGATCTATTTGCATGTAGTAAATCTATTGACATGTAGTTTATCTATTGATAGGCAGTTGATCTTTATCTATTGACTTGAAGTTTATCTTTTGACATGTAGTTTATCTATTGACATGCAGTTTAACCTATTGGTATGCAGATTTATGTATAGACATGCAGTTGATTTATGGATATTATCTATTGTGACATGTAGTTTATTCATTGACATGCATTTTATCCATTGATGTGCAGTTTTGACATGTAGTTTTTACAAGACACTATGGTGTTTCAGGGACGTGTTCTGGCAAGGAAAATGTGATGACGGCTGTCAGACGTTGGCGGACCTGCTGGGTTGGGGGGTTAGTATGTCACATACGTCGGCATTATCATGAATCCTGTTTCTACCATGCCTTCCGCCACATACACCTGTGCATAAAAATACTCAAGAAATGGTCATGTTAACTATTTACTGGCAGAATTTGTCCACGGCTTCCATTATTGGCTAGATCTAGATATAGCAATTCCAGTTTTGTGAGACGCAATGGAATATTTTCCGGGTTTTATATTCTTTTAACCAATTTTGGGTATAATCAAGTTGACAGTTTCAAAGCCTACAGAAAAAAAGTTTCTCCCGACGAGCAGCATGCCCTGGTAACAATTTTCTTATCATGAATTTGACTGAAAAATGACCAAAATTTTCAATGTGATGAGCAATTTGACGAATCAGTAAACAAAAATACGTTTTCTGGTCAAAGTGAATTTATTTATAAGCCACGCAGCATTAACTTTAAAATTCTGTCTCTTAGCGCTCCATACAACGGCTTCCAATACGTTTATCTAACAGAGGTACAATGTGTAAGATGCTTAAGTTGGCATATCTTCGAATTTTGAGTAACGATAACAAATGTCAGTAGGGGAAATGCATATTTTATATATATATATATATATATATATATATATATATATATATTATATTTGTATTTATCACTGAAATCTGGTTTTCAGTGGTTTAAAGCCTACTAAATTTTGTTCATTCTTTTTTAATCTATCAATATATAGATTGCGTTAATTATTACAAAAAAGAAGAAAAAAAATTTTGTAGCGGATTTTGTAGTTACCTTATTTGTACTAGGGGTACACTATGTTTATACATTATTGTAGGATGAAAAGGAGTCACAAAGGAGCATGCCTTACTGAACAAGGCATTACACCAGAAGTTGCCTCTGGAACCAGGACAAACAAACCACTAGCCAAAATAATTTGTCACAAGCCTGGAAATTCCAAAAACGTCCAGACTAGCAAGCAAAGCAGGTCTGATGGAAAGACGCCCTCTTTGAAACCTACACCAGTGAGAGATCCAAAGCTAGTAGCTACCATATCAAAGAAAAGAGCGAAATAAATGACACAAAGAGCATATATCATTGTAAAAAAAACCATGGTAAATAATACCGTTATTGCTAACAAATGAAACCAAGCGTAGTATTTTAGTATTTTGAATACTCTTCATTGAAGTTACAAAAGCAAAATTTGACAATTATACGTAACGCGCCGTTTCGGTCTCCACCATGGATCCAATGAAATGCCTAATTAATAATTCTTGAATACGAATTTTTGCTAATAAAAAAAAAACGGTCGATTAAGATATTGATATAAAGCGTATTGAGCGAACGTGGGTTCCGGCGTTGAATACTGTATATATGAACACAAGAAAATTTTTGACGCAAGCGTCAAAGAATCGGGCCGAATAACTATTGTTGTTGGCGTGATTCTCCGTTATTGCGGGGAAAATAATGTAATATCCATTTCGCTGCTCTACTGGTACTTCTTTATTTAACGCAGAAATTCACTGGGAACCAGCATGTAAAACGACTGCACTTTGAGATGTTTGAACAGGGTTGCTTGCAACGCTGTTTTTTGGTAGCTCACATTTTGAATCGGATAACAATTCGGGGCTATATTTAGACATCTTTATTGATAGATTTCCCTTTTTTCTACAGAGATATAGTTCCAAATGTTTTACTGTCTTATCACTAAATGGTGATAATTTTCATTTTTATTTTAGTACGATTGTGTTATGGAAGGCGAAACTGAATTAAAATGAGTTAATATTCGATGCTGGAGATAACGAATTTAATAAACTGTAATGAAAAAAAGAAAGTACGCAATAAAAAAAATCGCACCTCAGTCGGAGATATTTTGAACATGACTGGCTAGAATTTCAGACACTAGACAACTATATTTACTTTTTTAAATTATTTTTGCAATATAAGATACATTTATTTTTTATTTATTGAATATCATTTATTTATCTTACCTATATTAAGTACATGTGTATATAAAATAAAATAAAAAAAGATAATGAAATTTTGTTCATTTAATCTTATAGAATGTGGGCAATAGAAATGGGGAGAGCAAGAGTGGCGATATGCCTTTTGTTAGAGATCCATTGAGACAAATGATGTGTCCATCTTTTTTTTAACGACCGTGTTCAAGCAAGGTTAAAGCGAATTTATAACATTGGGTTTACTGGCGTCGCTTGAAAATTTGATCTTCGTTTATTGAATTTAATTTGGTAAACAAAATAAATGCGACATCATTATATTAAAAACCCTGTTCTCTCAGCGCTATCAGCGCTTTGATTTTAGATGGTCACTATTAATGACGTTATATATAATAACTAAAGGAGTAAAATAAAATACCTTATTTTTCTCATATATTTTCTGGCAAAATATTATTTCTTAATGCATGATAAAAAATGCTTTGTATCGAATGATTTCATTGCTAACTGAGATAATTTTAGAGACAATTTTTGTTAGATATTTCTTTCCGTAATGCAGTATATATTATTATTATTTTATATATTTTTATATATCTATTGTCAACATGCATGCAATACTTTTAATTTGTCATATGCTATGTATGTATGACCTTTAAAAGGAGAGGAATCACATAGGCATTAAGCCTGTTGTTCAATCCTATTTATTCTTGAATAAAATATGTATTTAATTAAATGATGTTCGCACCTATTGGTTTTCGTACTGGCTTCGTACTTTGTGGAAGTGATTTCAGTATAAAATACAATAGGACTAAATCGAAGATCTACATTTCTAGTAGGTAATTGATAATGCAAAATAGTTTAAATAATAATATGGTGTAATCTGTTTTACAACCCATGTTCCTATAGTCAAAAATTGTTATTGTTAGCAGAAAAAGTGTAAGTGCGTAAACGGAAAGTACGTGTACTTGATTTTGCATTGTGCCCGCAATATAAACCGTTACGCTATCTAGACGAGGAGTGGGACATCACCTCTACATAGTGGAACACTCCGCAGATGAAACATAAATAAAAAAAATATATATATATTTTTTTTTTTAAATAAAACAACAACAACACGGAAAACGTAATGACATCTGCCATAATCATTGTCATTGACAATTTTAAGATAAGACGAGTGACAAACATGTACTCCTACCTATACATTTTGTTTTCATTTACAAAATTACGTCATGTACAGACATGCACGGAGAGCGCTGCTATAAATCAATAAAATTTAAAATATAAACGATAACATATTTACAATTTGTCACAGAGGCCATACAGTGTTGCCTTAGACATCGCATTATGGAGCCGCCTCCCGTTGATTGACAGTTTCACACGATGCGTTAAGTACGGTTTAGAGGCAGTGTCGTTGAGTACAATTATATTTTGAGCTAATAAAGCATCACGCAAAAGCATAGTGGCCATCGCAATTAGCTGCGCCCAAATTTGATTTAGTCACATAGGCACCATAAAATCATAGTTTTTTCCATATCAAGACCCCACAGTTCATTTTATGCAATATATTTTTCATTTTTTTAACGTAATACAAGCATTTCATTGGACAATTAAGTCGGACAAACTGTAAATTGTATTAAATATATCTTTGAACATATAAGCACTGAAATATGATTGGTGAAATGTGATGTTTAACTCGCCTGATTTCATAATATTATGACAATTTACATTCAGTATCTTGCCGATGTATATTAGTTTAACTTCTTGATGCACGGAAAAATCTGTGTTGTTCTTTTAAAAACTACCTGTATAAAACAGCATTCTGTCGTTTTCTGAAGGTGGCGTGCTATCTTGCAAAAATTTACAAAACGTTGTTATATATAGTTAACAATCTTCCACATTTATGTTAATTGTTACGTATCTTGTGTATATATATACACGTATATAATGCTTGTTAATGTTTAATCTGTAAAAAAACAGACCCATTTCTATCTGATGTCAAAAATTAAATCCGTTATACAAACGCAAATGTAGGATACAAATTCCCAATTTAAATCAAAGCTCTGAAAGCACGCACGTGAACAAAATGATACATACATTCAACCACACAAAACACGAGCACGTGAACGTATTTACACACATACATAAACTCACACGCACACTCACATACATACATGCAGACACATATACATATATGAATTACATTATATCCTCGTGTTCTGCTCTATACCATTGCAGAACAACTTGTACATGTACAGCGAAAACAAAACAAAACAAAAAACAAACAAAACAAGAGGACCGTGATGGTCCTGGATCGCTCACCTGAGTATAGGGTTACCCAAGGAACATCAGTCTGTTTTAAAACATTTTGAAATCTGGCCAGTAGTTTTGAAGGAGATGATCCCTGCAAAGTTTTATCAAATTCTGTCCAGCAGTATCAGAGGAGATGTCGTTTAAAGATTTCATTGTATAAATATAAGGCAAATTAGCCCCGCCCCTGGCGGCCATGTTTTTTATGGATCGGAATAATTTCAGCATATTCTGTTTAGCTTCACCCAAGAATCATCCCTGCCAATTTTAATTAAATTCTGTCCAGTGATTTCAGAGGAGATATCGTTTAAAGATTTCACTATAAACATATAAGCCAAATTAGCCCCACCCCTGGCCGCCATGTTTTTTTACGGATCGGAATAATTTAGCAACTTTTGTGGAACTTAAACCAAGGATTATCCCTGCCAAATATAATCAAATTCTGTCCAGCGGTTTCAGAGGAGATGTCGTTTAAAATTTCACTATATACATTTAGAGTTTCCCGCAAATTCTATCCAATAAGTGAGACCGAAATTTCAAATTCCTGGTCGATTTAATTTGTTAGGAGTTCGGGATTTTGCGAGACTTGTCTACTTAATTGAGATTTAACTGTTAAGAGTTTACGGCGAACTGCGCATTTCATTATTTCAAATTATGCTCCGCCCTATTCACGTGATAGCCATATATGGCAGTGTTTACTAAACCCATCCCTACACACGAGCTTCAACCAAGGACCATCCCTGCCAATTTTAATTAAATTCTGTCCAGTGATTTCAGAGGGAATATTGTTTTAAGATTTCACTATATACATATAAGCCAAATTAGCCCCGCCCATGGCGGCCATGTTTTTTTACGGATTGGAATAATTTTAGCAACTTTTGTGAAGCTTCACGAAAGGATCATCCCTGCCAACTTAAATCAAATTCTGTCCAGCGATTTCAGATAAGATGTCATTTAGAGATTTCAATATACATATATAAGGCAAATTAGCTCCGCCTCTGGCGGCCATGTTTTTTCCCGATCGGAATAATTTTAGCAATATTGGTAGAGAGTTACCCAAGGTATAGCTGTACCAAAATCTTTTGAATTCTGGACAATTGTTTTGATGGAGATGACTTTTAAATTTTTCATATTTTTTTTTCTTTCCGTTGCCATTGTATCCAGAGTTCCACATGGATCAAGTTTATTTTAGCAACTTTTGTGAAGGTTGACCCAAGGGTCATCCCTGCCAAGTTTAATCAAATTCTGTCGAGTGGTTTCAGAGGAGATGTCGTTTAAAGCAAATTGTTGACGACGCACGACGACGGACGCTGGACGAAGGGCGATCACAAAAGCTCACTTGAGCACAAAGTGCTCAGGTGAGCTAAAAACTGTTATAATGATACTACTTATAATTAATGTGCATTCATCTTAATTATCTCTAGGTACGCCTGTGATGGGCGGTTCTGTAGAATTTTCAAGTAAGATCATCATGAAAAATATGTTTGTTTGCTGTGCTCCTACCCAGAACATTTTAAGAGGGAAGGTAAGAAATGTTTTTTGTTTTTTTTAATTTGTTGTTGTTGCTGTTGTTGTTGTTTTTCCTAATTGATGGCCTTCAATCCTTCAAAGTGAATGAATGGACATATTATTAAGCTTTTATTTTGTTTTGTTTTGCATGTTAAAATGAAAAACTGAAGAAAAAAATCTACTTTAATGTTGCATGAGAACAGCGGAAAAGAACGGAATGAACGAAAATGACGAAAGAGTGAAATCAGCAAACTGAAAAAAAAATCGTCGATCTGAGGCTAAAATAAAATTTGACGACAAACAAACATATTTGTACTGATGGCCTAACATTTCTTAGTTCAGAGGAATGGTTTAAGCAGCATCCATTTCGGAGAAACGTTCGAGATTGTACACACGGAATTGTTTCGAGTACAGAAAAACCATGCACGCAGCTATATTGGTTTTGTTCATGTTGACGGATTCACTCGGTCATTCTGTGGCGGCTCCGGCTAGTGACGTAACAGCCGTGTCACATAAAGAACAGAGGTTGGATGGTCCAGGTTTAGTGTCCCTTGGAAAGAAGTTGAACAACCCTTACCTTAAAGTTGTAGGGGTGTCACTTGTCAACACATTCGCCAGGCTATGTGAGCTGATACCGTGTGGGGAATGGTCAGATTGGTCGAAATGTTATGTTGTGTTGGATGGACAATTTGGCGTGCGCAACCGGACCCGGAAATGCGGAGGGGGTGCAGGGTTCTGCAAAACTGTAGACAAGGAAGTAACAACAGAGTTGGAGAAGGGTCTCTGTGAGGAGTTGTGTTCTCCTGAATATAACTTCACCGCAGAAGGTTTCTGTCTCAAGTATATTCATCAATCGATGACACAAGCTGACGCTGAAAAAATATGTTTGGGTGAAGGGGGTTTTCTGGTCAACATCAATTCTCAGATTAAATCTGACAGTGTTACAAAAATGATATCTGGACTTCCATTTGGTTCAACGTTCTGGGTGGATGGAAAAAGGACTGACAACAAAAGTCCATGGCAGTTCAGTTACGAATCGGACATTACTGGTTTCACAAACTGGCACTCAAGTGACCCCGGTAACAGAAGCACGGATCTTTGTAATAATTACAACAGGCACTCAACCGAGGGATGGGTTCGTTTTGATACTTCATGTACAACTAGGAGATACTTTGTTTGTGAAAAGGTTGTCATATCGTAGGGTAAACAAGCTGGTAGAGGTCTAATTCAGATATAAAAGAAAATTCATAATCCAATTAATGGAAGTACCAGATGTACATTTTTACATTTTGATTTCAATCCCTGCTAGGGAGAGACTTTTTTGATGAAGTTTCCAGAGGAAAAGTTCGTGTAAATGTAGGGATTTATAAAAGATGCAAAAATGTTCTTGCGAGAATATCTAAACTCTTGTAACAAGTGTTACTTAAACGAACATTTCTTACATATATGACATTTCTGACTTTTTAGCTTTTAACACGTAGTGCTCATGTGAGCTTATAGGATCAATGGCTATCCGTCGTCCGTCGAAGTCTGTCGTACACAATTGTTTCAAACGAAATCTTCTCTGAAACTACTGGGCCAAATTTGATGAAGATTGCCTGAGATGGTCCTTGCATGAAGCTGTTCAAAAAGTTTCGGTCCATTGCAAATCTAGGTCACAAGAGCTAAAAATATGTTTTGAAAGTGAAACCTTTAAACAAATCTTTTTCTCCGACCCCGCAAGGCCTAAAGCTTAGGTATTTGGTGTGTGGCATTGTCAAGTTACATAGAGTTATATATTTCTTTTAGTTTGTGGCCGTGCCTAGTGGACCCCTACCAATTCTGTTCAAATCATAGCCCTTGGGTCAAAATTTGCCCCACCCCACGGGTCACTTGAAGAAACTTCTTTTCAGAAACGACAAGATGTGGTGTTACGGTATTTGGATTTGGTCCCACCCTAGAGGTCCCTTTGTTTTACATTGGTTTTAATGGGAAAAACTAGAAAAAATGTCAGAAACTACAGGGCCTGAAGTTTAGATATTTGATATTTAACATTGTCTAGTGGACATCACCATGGTCATGGGGTCAAAATTGGCCCCGCCCCAGAGGTGCCTTGATTTTACGTAGACTTATACAGGAAAAAAAAAGATTTTCTTGACCACAAGATCTGGGGTTAGATACTTCGTATGTAACATTGTCCAGTGGATCAGAATCAAGTTTTTAAATCATGGCTCTAGTGTCAAAATTGGTCCCACCACAGGGGTGACATGATTTATAGCTATGACCATCAAAATTGGAGCACAGGTACAGTTATTTGTTGAATTACGATTATCCTGCTGTACTTTTGGATTATGATTATGTTTTAAAAGGCAATGCAGGCAACATTTCTCAGATGAGCGATTCACGGCCATCTTGACCCTCTTGTTGAAATAAAAACAGTCATGTACATGTATTGGTGTTAATCAAAATGCCTCTTAGTTTTCATCTAGGTAGTACATACTTACATATGATATATCCGGCAATGTTCATATAATAATCTGCTTTGTATATACTAAATATAAAGATAAATTTAATTTCTAGAATATATAAATGTAGAATATAAAAAGATAAGTATTGTATTTCGTTTTGTTACACCGTCAAAAAGGGGTTCTGCTTCAGACAATTTTAACGTTGCTCTCGATGTATATTTCAAAACCAAGTGCCTAGCTAAGATATACAAAAATGGACATACAAAGGAAATGAATATAGGAAATTACAGCAAAACCAATTCATTTACCTGTAATAGGGATAAGCGCCAATGACGAATGAAATTAAGTAAAAATGTTCACAGACAATTTTAACGTGGCTCTCGGATATTTCCAAACCAAGTGCGCCGGTGCATAGTTTCCACGTGCAGAGATCCCTTCCGGTTTTGTAACGAATGGAATGATTAGTTAAATGAAGATGATATGGTTGGTGAATAAATATGTATGAAAGTCTATCCTAACCATAAAGACGAAACAAGACAATAGACTGGACAAAATAGACTACGGAGAACAAATACGGACATAAACAACTAAACACAAAGGGAGATGAATTCACACTGCGACAATTTAAATGTTACTTTTTTTCAAATTGACAAAAGTATTACGATGGTCACTAACAAAGACCTCTTATTGACCCATCATTCAAACCACGCGTGATACTTCCGGCTCGCGCTAAATAAAAATATATCTTACATATCTATAGGTATTGTATTTTATTAACGGGTTTAGCACCCTTACCCACATATTTATCCCATGTATTATATATAGAGTGATTGGATATTTAAAGCGTTTATCCCGTAACCTGCATGTCATGGGTTCGATTCTGGCCTCGATATGCCTACAGGTTGTTAAATATGGTACTGGTATGAAGATCTCAGCCAGCCTATACTCATGTATAATCAAACTGTTATTTTGAAATAAAGGTTTGGATAAGAACCCCAGTGTGTATGTTAATTTTGTACAAAACTAAGATATCGTGAATGCACCCAAAATCACAGGGGTTTAATATTTGAATCGATTCTGACAACTGGCGTGCCAAGCTACTGTTGCTATTATCCGCAGAGATTTGACCAAAACAATAGATTTACCTAAATGTTATGATTATTTCTTTTAACAATACCATTTACCATCATTATAACTGTTACCAATATCCATCGATACTTATTCGTATTGACATATATTTGTCATTTTAGTTTAAAACTTATCCTGTAATAGACCACTTAACCAGAGGGTATAATTAGCTGACTTTAATTGACAAATCAGTGACTGGAGAAAATTTAAATGTATGTTTATTTCCCATTGAACAAAGAGTGAAGTGTGAAATTTAACAGTAGCATGTAGATTAGGTGTTCGGGAAGAGATCGTTGATTTACTTAGGTTTACGTCTCATTTCGGAGTATGTGTCCATAATAAATTGCAATATTTACTATAGTTTATTGATAAGCCAGAATTCGCTTCTACCTAATTACCACACAAGTTGCCTGTCTCGGCAATTGTCAAAATTGATCAGAATATTTAAAAAACATAAAATTGGGTCACTAATGAGTGAAAGAATGAATGCAAAACAAGTCGTAAGTATTAGGGTTTAATGTCTGAAATAAACTTCAGTAATTAAAGGGTCCTATTTAACCATGTTCCTAAATATACTGTTCCAACTCTAGTGTTAACCACTGCAAAAATAAAAGCATGGGAGGATATTTTGCTGTTGTGCTCATCACAGCTAATTCTTTCAATGCAATTTGTAATAACATATATATATTGTTATGGCTTAGGTATAATTGTCCACTGTAAAAACATATTCTGGGGTGAAAGAATATGAGTTCCATTCGATATCTTTTATATTTGAATAAAAATGTTAACACTTTAATTGCCTGTTTATATACAATGCACACCTATTAAATACATTATAAGTATAAGAAGTATGCCATTTTATTATTTTCGCCTCCCCCATCACCACAATGATCCCTGTTCTTTTTTCAAAATACAGGAGACAGTAGGGGCGAAAAAATATGTCACAATTCCCTAGAAACATATACTTAATAGGCACAATCCGCTGAAATTCGGCAGGGGCGTGTGTGGATTTTTTTTCTTTTCTTATATTATTTTTGGGGGGTGGGGTAAATGTCGTTGCGCTGGCTACTGTGATTATTTGCCTTACCAGGTATATATTTGCCCGGATAATTAACATAGAGTCCATATATATAACTATATCATTAAACAGCTAAAACTTCTTAGATTAGAAAAAGAGCTGGTACATAGTATATGGGAAATTCTTTGCTTCGATTATTTATTATGTAGACTCTATTTAGTATACAATTGTACAACATCTTCGTTTGAAATTTATATGTAGTATATTATCTTAATATGCAGCCTAATTATGTATTTAAAAATCACACAACATTAGGACATTAAGATATCACACACAGAGAGATAATTTTACACATTACAATACATAATACTAAAACATCACAATACATTTACAACATTTCCGTCAACACATGAAACTCACCAATTATAGATTAAATGTTCTTATCACTCACTTGTATGTTATCCTTACCCTTGAATCACGATGCAAATACATGTAGTAAAATTATGAATATAAAAATCATACCGATGTTACAAGGAATTCGAAGAAGTTTGTTCCTAGAGTTATTGATAAATTGCAACATACCAATGCTAATAATACTTAATTGCTATAAGCTTATACAATGAAACAATTTCATAAAAATAAGACCTATTTTAGACCATTTCATCAGAGGATCGGCAATATCCTGTATAATTCGCTGATTTAAATTGACCAATCAGTGACTGGGAAAAACATTCCGTTTGAACAATGTATTAAGTTTTTACACCAGCATGTAGATTAGGTGTTTGTTAAGTAGGCTAACGTCTCATTTCGGAGTGGAATGGTCTATTTTAATATTGTACCAACCATCACTTACACTAAGCTCCTTTCCTAAAGTAATTAACGTAACTTTCAACTTTGAGAAGGGTCCTTTCTATCCGAGATTCTTTGTTCAACTGACCATTGGACAAGAAAAAGAGGCGAAAAAAAGGTTTGTTCCCACTTTGCCAACTTCACACCTTTTAGTATTCCCACTATGCCAACTTTCCAGTTCTTGAGTGAAGGTTACCTGTACGCAGTCATGTATAACGGTGATAATGTACAATAAGCCCAGATGGTTTATGCTGTGCCTAGGTTAATAGATATATTAAAATATATATATTAAAATGGTGTATTTTATTTCTTCTCTTTGCAGTATGATGTGTATTATTTGTAATGTTTATGTTTTGCGTTGAGCTAATGCAATGTGTGTAAATAAAATAAGGATTTCCCTATATATACATGTATATCCCCTCTCACTTTCTCCGTCTCTCGTTTTCTGTCTCTCTCACTCTTGCGCGCGCTGTCGCATTTTTGTCTCATTTTTAAATAAAAACAATGTTTTCTTGTTCATATTTTATTATGTCACATAAATGCAAAGTAACAACAATGATGTCAATAAACGAATTTCATATGGATAAATGAAAACAATACGCCAGTCATCAAGACACACATTTTCATAAACTTCACTTATTATTTCTCAACGCACACTTTGTCACATCACAGTATATCTCAAGCCAACTTAATCAAATAGGATGCTGCGTCAGCGTATCTATATATGTCTATTTCTCCTTCTGCCAACCGCAACTTCAGGCGTTCCAACCTCTGGTCAAGTTCTCTGTAAGTCATCTTCCTTGGCCGTTTCTTCCCGCCAGCATTGTGTTGAATCAGTTTAACTTCATTTGCAGCTTGTTCCTTCAAGATGAGTTGCAGCAGGACGTATATGTTGGGATGTGGATGAGTCAGCTGTTTTTTTATCTTGTTGTGCCATCCCTCCAGGTGGTTTGTAGTTCTTGGTCCCTCTGTGGTGAAATGGTTCCATATGGTGCGATCGCTCTCCACCCAAGTCTCAGTTACATAGTCTTTAAACTTCTCCACAGCATCCCCTTCATCTTCGTTGTCCTCGAGGGCGAAGAACCATACATCCTCAATCCTTTTCAAAGGAACCAGTGGCAACACAGCTGCTCGACGAACTAAAGTTGTGAGAGAGCCATCCTCGCGGTACTTCCCAGCCAGTCCACATGATTGTACCCTCCTCCAAATAGCCTGTGTAAAATGAAAGTAACATCCCTTAACATACACACGCGGAAACAGAGAAATCAGCGCATTCCTCGGTGCCACCTCAAAGTCCAGCATCACTCTGTTTGGGTGCAGATGTATAGCTCGCTCTCCGGCCTTTCGCATGAGCAGACTGAAGAACCGGTAATACGTGGCTTCTGTCTTGTTGGGGAGCAGTCCGTACACCAGCGGCACCATGGTACCATCGATCATGCAGTGCACTGTGTATATCTGGTAGAAATGGCTGGGGCATGAATAGAAGGTTCCATCCATAAACCACTCAGTTGCTTCTTCCAGTATCCTCAAGTTTCCGTCAGTGGCGAAGATAAGGATCCTGTCTTCTGTTCCATCGTCAGCCAGTAGGAAGCGGTCTCCAGTAGTAGACTCTGTCCACTGACCCTGCAGTTCCACGTCTGCGAGAGATTTCGGAAGCTTCGGATGAAGCTTGGCCCGTTGTCGATACAGCGACGACTTAGCCTCGTAGAATGTTGGCAGTTTTTGGACCACTTCTTCCGTGTAGTCGTCCCATTCTGCGGTTCTCAAACATGCTAGAGATTCGTCAAATATTGCAGGAATGGGATGAGCCGACTGCCGACATTTCTCTCGAATCTTTGCCATCACCTTCACAGCTGTGGTTCCTGCAGCATCTCTATCATGGTTATGTTCGCCGGCCATTTTCGTCAGTTGGTCATTGAAGGTATTGATTCGGGCTGGACATGATGCCTGGACGCAGTACCAGTAGGACCTTTCATTTTTCTTCGTCTTAAGTCGGAACATGTACTGGTTGTGTACTAGGGTTCTCCCTCCCCTCTTGTTCTCTATGAATTCCACTGCAACTAACGCGTTCGCCATGCTCAGTCGTATAATAATAAGATTTAGAAACTACAATCCAAGTATATATGCATATGTGGATATACTAAAATTGTTTTAACTCAAACATCATAAATAATTAAAGATCATCAAACGCAATAGCGACGACTTAAAAAGATTGCGGTATCGTTTATTTTGTCATCCTGCGATTGTATTATTAAAGTATTTACAAACAACTGTTATAATTGTGAATAACATGTTACATGATTTGTACAATACTTAATTATAAGTTTATTTTAATTTAAAGACCGACAAAAAAACAGACAAGTCGGTTGGTAAGTGTGAAATACTGTTTGCATTTAATAGGTCTAATTAACGACGTTTATGAACGACCGACTTCAAACATATATATAAAAACAGGCTGAGTAGGTAAGTGTGAAATACTGTTTGCTTATTTAACAGCCACATTAAAATCGGTGAGTTTTAGTATGAAGTACTATACATATTTGCCAAGATAAAACGCAGTGGTATTTTTTTATTGTTGCACCGCAAGCATTTATCGGGGATTAACACCTTTACCTTACCTGGTCAAATTCCCACTTTGCCAACTCTGTTTTTGGTAGCAAAATATATAAAGTTGGCAAAGTGGGAACACCCCGAAAAAAATACTTCTTTGTCAAACCTGGCATTTCCCATTCAACACTTAAAACAACAAAGGCATGTTTGATTACTCTTTTAAAAAATATCCTGGTATTTCACATGGACATGATTAAAGGAAAGTATGAAAGTAATCAAAACAATGAAAAATGCCTGACTGTTAACACTTGTTGCATCCGTGATATTGGAACACAAACAAGAGAAGACATTCTCTGTGATCATAAAATAATAGTACAATAGATCACAAACCCTCTAGGTTACTTACACTATTTTATTGATTTCTTTATTCAAATACTGTCGCTTGGATGTTTAATTCAATAAAACTAAAATACATACATACATGCACAATGCCTATGTCCGAGTGCATGTGGACAAATAGGTGTACATCTAACTTGGCTTGAATCATTTCTCATTGCAATTAAAAGGGAAAAATCAACCTAGATATATTTTTGAAATTTTAAACTTAGGGATAGGTCCCTTAAGTATTCTTACATATACAAAAACACACTGTGACATTCATATAAATGTGTAGCTTATCTTACAAAAATAATACCGGTATGTAGGAATCAATTGTTTAAATGTGAATTTTAATATTTATGTTTACAGCCTAATTTAAAGTTAACTATTTGTAAATTTAAAAAGTACAAACGGAAATATCATGTGCACACAACATGTGCATCCATCTACCCACACAGAAACACCCACATTTGCACGCGCACACATTCATCCGTAATTTTAAATCTGCCAAGAATGAATCATGTTCTGGTTAAGGGCGTATGTTACAGTTTACCATCGCAATGTTTCGGATACTCAAAATGTTTGGATATGAGGTGTCACAATGTTGGCACAAATAGGCTAAAGGAGTTATTTAGTCAGTAAAGGACGTCTGTTTGTTATCAAAATATTATCTTTTCAAATAGTTTAATGATTTTAAATGATTTAAGCATATGTAGTAGATTTCAAACTTGGCTTTCTTTTCAGCATTAGCCAGTTACCATAGAAACAGCTCAGTAGCTCGAAAATAAACTCGTTGACCTATACTTTTATTCATCGTTTTGGTCAAGCAACATTTAAAGATTATATACAATGAAATTGAAAAAAAAATCTATTGTAGGAGGTCCTAAAGAATTAAAATAACATGTTTGAAAATTGAGCTACTTCTCTCCCTTTTCAAAAAATAATACGGGGTTTTATCCATTTCTGTAAAAATGAAGTTCGTGAGAATATTCAAGCGTTTAATTCAAATAAATGGAAATATAAATAATTAACTAATATTATGTCTGCCTTCTATTTGTATATTTTTTTACTTTTTTTTATTTTAACGAGAGATAAATAGTGTACCTAATATTAGAAACAATTATAATGGATACAAAAACGTAGTATGTAAATGAGCACGGTGACCTATCAATTCCTTAGCATTTTCGTATTCGCTGCAATTTTTACATACTCTAATATAAGTGAATATCAAACATTCTACTGAAGAAAAAAAGTGCTTCATACGCCCTTAAGACCATTACAGAATAGCCTTGAAAAGTTGTACTGTGAAAACAAACAAAAATCGAAATAATGATACGGCCTATCTTTATGTACGAAGATTTTAGATTTTTAATTAGCTTTAGGTATGTTTTAGTTGCGTGGTTCTGGAGAATTTCAAAATAAGATATCTTTTGTTCAGAGAAATAATCGAAGCAGCAT
>JAIFHC010000318.1:0-50000 GCA_021229015.1 Solen grandis | reverse complement strand
AATCAATGAAAATTAGTGTCCCACGAAAATTAATCATTTCACAGTAATTCCTTTTAAATACTATTTAAGACAAAGCTATACACTGAATTATGATACCAGAACAGGATCAAACAAAATTAGCAACAACTGAGATATTATTTACCTTTTAAAGACATGTTTTGATGTCTAAACAAACAGACCTAAATAGACAGTTCCTGGAAGGATAGGAGGATCTATCTGAAAAGGATTTCCTTGGGTTTGCTTACGTGCAATATATTGCAGTTGAAATTCTACACAGCAAAGACAAATCCATTGTACTAATACATTTAAGTTATGAATTATGAATTGGGTTTGTAACTTTAACATGATTATACACACCTTTTATATTCATAATTATTTCTGTTATCTACGCGTCCCCTAGTTCTCATGATGTAGGACATTTTCTCCAGCAAAATCCTGTTGTCTCTTTCGATTGTTGCTAGCCGTTCCTCTTCCAGCTGCAATTCAAAGGATTAAGTTATTATTGTAATTATTATAAACAGACAGGAAATTAATAATCACCTTCTAAAATAAGATTATCATGGAATCATCATACTTGAATTAATTTACAAATGGGCAGACACACATTCTGAAAAAGAACAAGCAGGCCATGATGGCCCTGATGTCACTCATCCAAAAAACACTGTCTTGATTGCCTGTATGAGCTACTATACTGTAGCATAGTCATACTGAATTCATTATCCATACAGAAATACAGCAAGATCATTTTAATTCCACACATATTTCAAACAGTACCTTTGGGCCAAATTTGAAGGACATAGCTTAAAAATACAAAAGTAGGTTACTGGGTCATGGTCAAGGTTATCCAAGGTCAATGATTTAAACAAATTGATAGAGGTCAACTAACTAAGATCATGTTACAAATCAAGTATCTGAACTCCAGGCCTTGTGGTTTCTAACCAGAAAATTGTTAGTGTTTTCTTTCTTAAGTCTATACATGTGCCATAACTCCTGAGTGAATTGGCTGATATCCTCCATAATCAATCTAGCTGAAAGAATATGACCATAAACATCATCATGAAGTTTTAAGAAGATTGCTTATGAAATGAAGATGCTAGAGTTTACACAAAGTGAAATCTGGCATTTTTTATCATTTAAGGGCCATTAAGGCCAGACCAAATGGGCAGATATCAGTCATAATCGAACTTGGATGAGAGATTCTAGCTATTAACTTTGTCATCAAGTTTGATGAAGATTGAATAACTCCTGACCTAATGGGCAGATATCAGCCATAATCGAACTTGTCCTAAAGATTATGGCTATAAACATTGTCATACAAACTGACGAAGATTGCAGAAGAAATGAAGATGCCAGAGCATACTCTAGTGCTGCCACACTGCAATATCACGCTGTAGACACATGGCAAGATACCACACCCAGTCACATTATCCTGACAGGCTGACATCGGGCCAACAAGTCCTGGAACTACCCTTATATGCTAAATGCCAAGCACGGGAGCTACACAGTACCATATTTTATGACTTTGGTATGTCGTGGCCGGGGATCGAACCCACAACCACCAGATTCTGGTGCGGATACTCTAACCACTCAGCCACCAGGATCTGTTTTGACGGACATTGACTGACCAAAATAGCTCATCTTGGGCAGGTATAGTCTAGCAAAGTTAAACTGTCATTCATAAATATTCATATTACATTACCACTAAACCAGTGAGTCCCATGCAATATACTTCCGAATAATCAGATCGTAGGAATGTCTGCATCTAAGTATGTCGTGAAAATGTCTGATCGTTTTGGTGAAGTACAAATAAGTGCCATTTTAATTTTACCAGACAATATGTTTACATTGTTACAACCTTCTTGTGTATGCTCATATTGATAGAGGTCCACTAGCTAAGGCCACATTATGTATGATCTAAGCTCTTAAAATAAACAGACATTCTGAACATCTTGCAATAACCAAGACTGCCCTACTTGAATCATAACGATATGATAAATCATGCTGTGCTAACAGTTTTAAACCATTATCCTGGTATTCAAACTGTAAACCAGTCTAGGTTTACAAAACCTGTCTGACAGTGAGATAAGCTTATAGACAATATTTGGCAATCCTCAACTTTGACCTGGATACTATAACACATTCGATCAAGATCTTGTAGATAACTTTGTCTTAATGCAAACTATAAACCTGCAGCAGTTTCTGTGTGGGGGGTTCAGAACGTTTTGTTGTATTGATTATCTGATCATATACATGTATAGATTGAAGTTAGAAAAATCTTATTAAGTGGTGCAATAGCTCAGTGGAAGTGTGTCTGCTTTGTGGTCAGCAGGTCTGCGGTTCAAATCCCAGTCATGGGCACTTCCTCTGATGACCATGTCAAACCAAAGACATATAAAATTGGTACCAGATGCACTCTTGCCTGGCAATCGGCAAAATGGGATTGACATGGGAACTTGGAGTACTTAATACTGGTTCTGCCCAGGAACTTGTCCTATGTATCAGTGCTATACACTGGGCATGTAAAAGAACCAAGATGTCTATTCGCAAAATGAGCTAGGGTATCGCACTCGAACTCCCTTGTATCCAACTGCTATCTCTTCTGATGCTGTTTCTTATTTCAGCAAAAATTAGGACCCACACATTGAAGTCCTTGACCATAAGGTCTAAAATATGGCCATAATAATCATAATAATTGCTAGCCATTACAATAAAAGAAGAAGAAGAAGAAAACTTGCCATAGAGAACTTGTTCAGTACGTACTTATGGGTAAAAGTCTTGCTGGTCTAAGCATATTTGTTTTGCCAACTTAGATATCATCTTTCACTTGTAATATTTATGCCATTTCAAAGCTTAGTATTTTTGAAGGAGATTCTAATTGTTGCCGTCAATGAGGTATCATGCCACTGACAAATTGTAATATTACCACACCCTTAGTGTTTTCTTTTAAGATCAATTAAGGATTCAGATCAGTTTTAATATTTCATCTTACTTGAATGGTTATATCAATTTGCATCTTGACCATAACGAGGGCTGATGTGAAACTGTTCTAAATGCAATAGAAGGAATCATGGAACAGTTTTGCGGTCTGACCTCTTTACTTTCTAATAAATTCAAATAAATCTCACAGTTATTATTTCATTACCAGCAAATTCAGTATTTTTAAGTATTTTGTTTTACACTGAATTATTATTTTTTTAAGGTTTTCATCTAATATTGAATTTCATAACCAATTTACAGCAAAATGTACATGCATCAAGAACATACATCAACCTTTTGTTGTTCACTCTATTTATATATGAATAGCGACAGTGAATATAAAAGTGAAGTTGTGTCAACAAAGCTCAGAATACGTTCATGTGTTTTGCATATTATTCTGTTTATAAATCAATGAATAAGCTCACTATGGGAGCAGTCACTCAGCCAGGTTTATGGGAAATAAATTGTCTGCGTTAATATAGTAGTCAACAATGAACAAATACTGAAATCTTTTCATCACCTGAGTTCCTGATTCAATAAAAGATAAAAAAAGCAGGAACAGGGTGTCCTGTCCTTTACTGTAGTACATATCTTTTGAGGAACAGCTCAATGTATTGATTACCCTTATACTTTTGATATAAAGTATAATCCATATATGATGTTGAAATACATTACAAAAGATGATAAAAGACTGCAAACATAAAGGGCAATTTTTAGGGTATTGTAATTTGGATATGTAAACCTTAAGTAACCATTTTCTCAATGATCAATATACATTGCATTTCAGAGTAGGTTTAAGAATTTAAAGTTCATATATTAAAAAGAATATCACATGAATGTTTGACATCTTTATAATAAACATTCAAAAGTTATACATTTTGATTTAATATTTAATGTAGAACCATATAATTATGCTTATGTATCTTTTGTGAAATAACTTAAAATGCCATTATTATTTTTAACAAAAATACAAAACAACACTTAACACATGTGTCACCTGCTTAAGTGTGATGGAAAAAAAGTGTGACGGACAGACAGATATGGAAAAGTGATCCCTATATGTCACTTCTGCTTACAGCAGGTGACACAAAAAGTTGGTTTGGATTTCACTGAAATCTATCGCAGCACTGCATTTGAGATCAAAACCTTGTGGATCTTTCTATTTTTGTCAGTGAAATTCCCATCTTTACCCATTTTCAGGGATTATTTTCTATTCATTACCAGGTCAACTGCACACATACAGTATCAAATACAAAACCATTGTATTATTTTGTGTTAACCCTTTCCCTCATAGAGGAAACCATGAAAAGACCTATGCGAACAACATAAAACCAGATCAGCCTGCGAGTAACTCGCAGGCTGATCAGGTTTTATGCTGTTCGCTGCTCCTCAGTGGTCTGGAAATGAGGATTTTGTAATTAAATTTGGTAAGGTTTAACTGTGATTTTCTGCAGATCAGGCTTTATGTGGTACCTACTGAGTGCGTCAAAATGAGTCTATATGAGGGTTTGTGCTAACCAGGTGAACCACTGATTACATAATATCTCAGTATAGATACTGGACAATCAATTATCATATAAACCTGTAATCAATGACAGTGTTGTGATTATAGAACTAGGATCCAGTTGTATGAAGCTAAAACATATATTGTCTGCATTTGAATTAATCACCACTGTGACTTAGAATTATGACGATACATTTGAAGAGTATCAATCTAACAACCTTTCTGCTGAAACATTGAAATTTGTATCAACTTTGCCAGCCCTCATTTCACAAAACTTTTCATCTCAAAATTTTTCAGAATAAGTTTAGATTATAAGCAATTAGAATTCATTTATTTACAGGTATTGAAACATAATTATACAATTTTTAAACAGTCCATGTTTTCTTATCTGTAAAAATTTGGATTTTTGAGTTGAAGAAATTGTAGATTTTGATGTATCATGAAACACTGCATGATTGATTGATATTTTAGTTTACCGTCGCTGCGACAGTATTTCAGTAATATAGTGAAGTCCAGCTAATTACAGGTGGAGGAAGACCCCAAATGCACTTAAGCATCCAGTAGAACCACCGACTTATCACAAGCCAGCTTGAAGACTTCCTCACATGAAAATCTGAATGACCCTGCCGGGACTCAAACCAAGTGGTTAGGGGCTGAGTGAGTGTTAAAGTCAGCAACTTTACCCTCTAGGCCACGGAGGCTCCTTCATGAAACATTAAGGCCAGCTCTGGTATGCTGAGGACTACCCCAGCACCAGTAAGTGTGATATGGCAACAGAGAAACTCTCCCAGCCTTAACCCAGCTCATTCATAATTTATTTTCTATGTAAAACAAGGGGTCAGTAATTTGTGTTGTCTAGATAAACAGCAACTAGACACAAGAATGTCAATAATTGATGGTATTAAGACTGTCAGGGTAATCCATCTTGCTCAGTGCAGTGATGCAGTAGTGACAAAAACTCTTGTATGCCTAAGAATAATCGTGTGTGTGTTTTGATTTGTTTTATTTTTATTTATTTATCTTTTTAGGAGGGGGCGGGGATAAGTCATATGTATGCCCTGGGTTATTATATTAAATAATTTTGAAGCAACTCTTGAACTTTCTTTGCTATATAAACACTTTATTTGCTTATTTCTTTTTCACCCTTCTTCGGTAGTAAGTTCTTACGACATATACTTATCCTTCTGCATGGTTCCTGTGTTGGACTAGTAGTAATTGCACATGGAAAGAATTTTTTACATCTAACAGAATTCAAACCCAAAACCTTTGAATCTATTTAAATGCGCACAATCACTAGACCTTGGCACTGTTATAAAAATATATGCTATAATATTGTAACCAACTTGATCTGGCCCAGGATCGAACCTATTCTGCCAGCGTGCAATTCCAATGCTCTAACCACAGAGCCAAAGAGTCGACTCGCTGACCAATTGTCAGAGATTGTATTTATACCTGTGACGACGCATTGTCACATTATATATAGTGACATCTGCATTCAGAAGACCTAATCTTTTCACTGATGATGATGAATACTCCCACCATGATGCTTTGACTCAAAAATAAGAATAGATACTGTTTGTTTTTTTAACCCTTTCCCTCATAGAGGATACCATGAAAAGACCTATGCGAACATCATAAAACCAGATCAGCCTGCGAGTAATTCGCAGGCTGATCAGGTTTTATGCTGTTTGCTGCTCCTCAGTGGTCTGGTAATGAGGATTTTACAATTAAATTTGGTAAGGTTTGATTTTGGCTTTCTGCAGATCAGGCTTTATGTGGTACCTAAATGAGTCTATATGAGGGAAAGGGTTAAAAGGACAGAACAGGACATTGCCAAAATATGCCAGGTTCCTTAGTATACAATCCCCACTTCTGATTTAGTGATGTGGAGGTTTAATAACCTTTAGAGGAAGTATAAAATGGACCATCAACTTTCACATTTACCATATAATGTAATGCCTTTATATAAGACATAATAATACCAAGGAAAGAATAAAGTTACCGAAGAAAACATATACATATTTCTATTTTAACTTAGTTACTTATCCCTTTTGATGGTTCCCAGGTTGGACCAGTACTATGTGCCAGACACGCACAGAGCTGCTGAGCTGGAATCAAACTCCAGAAATTCAGATCTTTGATCAATTATAAACACTACCACTCGAACACGGTGCCTTTGAGAGTACTGATTATCAGTTTCTTATAAGTATAAAACAGGTGACATTTAAATATGTCTTTAATTAATTGACTGTAAGAAATTATTTCTGTGCGTACTAAACAACTTTTTTATTTCTGCCACTATGCAGCTGTGAACAGACTGCTTTAGGGTTTATGCCCTGTAATTCACTTCCGGTAAAGGTATATGCCCCATAATAACCATCAAAGTCATGCATTTAACTTCAAAATATAAGCCTTTAAAATGTCAAAACATGGAAATCTTAAAGGCAAACTGACATTTTATGACATATGACAGAAATTCTTTTATTACCTCCCCTTTATAATTTTGTTGTCATGAGTTATCTCCCCTGAAAAGTTCAAAAAAGTGATTTTCTCCATTTTCCTATGGTAAAGTTTAGATATGTTCATGAAATTTGAATCAGAATCACTTAATACATCTTTCTACCATGAGCTTTCCTCGAAAATCAAATTCAGTTTTTCATATTCACAGAAATTGTATATTCCTGTAAACTTGAATGTTAACTTAAATACAGATTATCTCCCCTACATCTAATAAAACCTGGAAAAACTTTCGGTGAAACATTTTTATTTTTGGATGTGTTCAAAGTGACAAAGTTTCATAGAAAAATTTCCATCCAGTGACAAGATATGGAATATTGGTATTAGGGAGGCTATACCTTAACAAACGCAATCATTTTATTGTTCCATTTGACCACCCATGATTAAATGTAGACACACCACTTAAAATATGGAGGTACATTAGAGTCACATATTTCACCATACCTTTCAACAACAGCCTTGAGTCTGATCATACCTCTTTAACCCTTTCCCTCATATAGACTCATTTTGACACACTCAATAGGTACCACATAAAGCCTGATCTGCAGAAAACCACAGTTAAACCTTACCAAATTTAATTACAAAATCCTCATTTCCAGACCACTGAGGAGCAGCGAACAGCATAGCTAGGTCTTTTCATGGTTTCCTCTATGAGGGAAAGCGTTAATGCATTCCAATCTGGTCTATTGGGGTTCAGGCTTTTACGAAGTCTCAAGTGGTCAGTCAATAAGAGAAAAGTGGAAAGAGAAAATCTTGTCAAACTACTCAATAATTTCTCAAACATTGCTGAAAAATAGGTACAGGTCAATATATTTGTTTGATTTCCAGTATACATCTACCTTATAAACTATAAAAGCTTTAACCAGCAAGCCTGTTAGTTACACATTACAAAACATTATAATTCTATTTTGTATAAATTTAAATCTTTATTCAATTACCTATGCCTCTTACACTGAATTTAATAAATGTTAACAATTAAAGTATCTTCAAAATACCCCAAGGAAAGCTTATGCACTTTTAACAAAACAGACTTCATTTGTCTAAATTCTATACTCTTTCACTTTAACAAGTCAGCAAGTATTTACAACATGGGGAACTTCTGAAAAGAGAAACCCCATAGCACATTATCAATTGGGCCTTCGATAAGAAAAAGATCATTAAAGCCATTGAGATATGGCTTACATTTGCCTTGAGTATTTGCACCCTCAAACAGACGGTCCTGTTCAAACAGTCATGTGGGAAAACATATAATTGCCCATGTTCAGGGATGTACGCTTTTACAGTGAAATTTGTGTGTATTAAATTTACAGTCTAAATGGTTTTGCTGACCTCAATAGAAAGAATGTTTAGAGTCGTGACCATGTAAATGATGTTCTGTTAGAAATAAACTCAAATATATAAGTGCATGTTACTAAACAAACATGGTGTCAGACTGACTATTTGAAGATCAGATTGTGATATTTGTAAATAAAAGGGGAATATCACAGAATATGTAAATGTATAAATCTGGGATTGAATGTCACTGAACATTTTGATCGAAATACTGGACTGTGGTGCCTAAAATATATTGAATGACAAATAAATACTAAAAGTAATTCATGAGATATATCTCAGTCATCCATTCTACACCGGATGTTGTCATTATATTAAAGAGACCTTTTATGAATTAATCAATACTTTATATCAAGTCTCAGATAAACTTGAAGTAATGATTTAAACTTACAGTGGTCTCTGATTCCTTGAGGTCAGACGGATCAGCAAAAAAAACTAAAAAAATAACCCTATTCGAAGAATCATTCAGATGTCAAAATTGAATGTTGACAGTTGTTAATACTTAAATACACTGTACGTGTTCTCATTAACTATTTTTGTTATGATTAGCCTTAAATTGATAGTATGTGTATTGTTTAAACATAAAGCAGGTTTTGCCATTAGAAAAAATACAGCAGGCATACTAGTTAGCCTTTTGAGAGAGAATTAAGTTAAAAATAATTTTTTTTTTTATCTACCAATCATTTGCTTGACAACCATTGTTTAAATTTCATATATGGCGGCGATATGTTATTTTTACATACTTGGAATAAACATCAACAACTTAATTCTGCGTTGTATTTGATAGTGTGTAGCTTTCTTCTTTCTCTTTTTATAACTACCTTTCTCACAAACAAACGAACTTGGTTCCTTTAATGACATTTGACTAACCTGATAAGGAAGACCTGTTACAGTTTGCTATATATATGATCAGTTAAGGTGCAAAAATATGTTTTACATGATCATGTTAATATTACGATTTGCCTACTTACTCTCTTGAGATTTAACGATCGATGTGTGAAAACAAATACAAAACCATTTCGGTCAGTGTGTTAATCACAGCAACAGGTGATTATGGGGCCTGGCTGCCAAGGACATACAGGTAGATTTGATAATGACTTCGAAGAATCGCACAGAAATTATATAGGATAAACTATATATCTGGGGACCAGGCACAGAGCTTGAGGAATCCAAAATAACATGTTTGAAAAAAACACCTAATATATAAAAGAGAAAGAAGCTGACTATTGATATCAGGGGACCAAGTTAATGTAGCTTGAGTCATCGCCGGTATTCAATGAATCCTAAGGTCACCGCTGTATAAACATTTTTTAATTTTATTTCGATACAGCTTAATGTGTCATATTGACTTAATTCAATTCCATTTTAATGTTTGTGCACTTTGGTCATAAACTTTATAAAAGACATGTATAGATTTTTACATAATTTTGTTTGCAGAACTATCTTCATAACCATCAAAGGAAATAAGCCCCTTCTACTCTTTGGGCACACTGTGGCAAAAATTAGTTAAATAAATATCAAAAGCACTATTGATTAAACCATTACAGTGTTTTAATGAATCTTTTAACTCTTTTTTTCCTATATGAACCATCAAAGCTGAAATATTATCCCAAGTTTGAATAAGAAATACCGCACCAATTTTATAATTATTTGCACTATATTAGGACAGTATAGAAATACCATACTGGATACTCCCAAATCTTATTAATCCTTAAACAGCAAGGTTAAAATGGTGAAGGCATTTTCTTTCATGATTTAAACTGACATCGTTCAAATATCAATTTATCTTTGGCAGGTCAATGTATCCACGATCAATGAAGTATGACAAGCTTACGCTATGGATACTTAAGTCGAAATTGTATAACGTCCTAGCTGACATGAACCGCCTCTCCAGACTTCAAAAGAAAGATTGCTCTGCACCAAAATGACTTTAATTTTATTCAATTTCAAAACATACAAACACCATTTGTGTTTAACAGCCATGAAAAAAAACACCAAGTGTAGTCTTTGATGGCTCTTGCGTCAAGATGTAAATACTGTAAATTGGTTAATCCGCTAGACAAGTCATCGTGATTCGTCCTTTGGCATTTACTGTGAACTCTTGAATCAGCAAAAGGACTTCATCAATACCATCAGGGTATATCCTGTAATTAACATGTACCCATTCGCATAAAGACCAATGTCTGACTTAGTGATGATGGTTTAACAGAGAAGCAAATTTAAGTTTTCCTGTTTACTTTAAAAGAAACTATTAAGATCCAGCAACCTATGTTACTTTTTAATTACAAACAACTCTTGTTATCCCAGACTGAAAACCAGTTTTAAATATGAAATGCATAAATTATAACCCTTTTGCACTCGAATAAAACTTGTGACAGTATTTAGATTCTTATAGATAATCTTTAGAGACATGTACGTCAGAAATAGGCTTAAATTGTTGAGTAAAGCACTCACAGAAAACACAATCCATAACAAAACCTGTACGAAATGAATTTTAAAAACGATGTGGCTAAAACTTATAATTAATTCAGTTTGAATTACATGGGTTATATTCTTGAATGTGTTAGATTGGATCCTCCCTTTATATCATATTTTCATTGATCTGTTCTGTGTTATCAAGTACAGTTTATATCTGACAGAGATGAATTACCTTTATATGCTATATTTCAAATTGCTTCCACTTTGTGATTCAAACTTATTCATGCAAGTTATTCCATATGTATGTATACTTGAGGGATCATTTGATCATATTCTCTGGAAATAATCAACAACACATATTACCTTTTAATAGAAGAAAGTCAATTTTTAAAACAATCAAAGCACTGAAGGCAATGAAGTTGTGTATGTCTTATTTTTGCCAGATACTATTCATAAAATAAAGAGAGATTGTTATTTTTGCTTTGCTTCCTGTTAATTTAGATATGCATATTGATATAAAACTGTAGGCAAAAGAAATATGGAGAATAAGAAAGGCAATGCGCTAATCATGTTAGCTAACCAATGAAACAAATGGTATGTACAGCATTTCTTGTAATGTTCTCTTTTAATGCATACATAGTTAAAATATGATCCTAATTTATTGAATTTACTTTAAGAAACAAAAGAAATGTGACAACCCTGTTCTCTCAGCACTTTCAGTCCATCTCATAACTATAGCACTTGTATCTAGTGACATCACTGTCTCTATTTATAGATTGCAGTATTAATATGCAAAAGGTTTGCTGCGAAGGTTAGTGTCATGGGCAAAGTGGCTCCTAACTGTTTTCAGATTGCAATGTTTCAGTCATTCTACAGTGTAGCATTAACCCCTGTATCTGAGGAGGATAGCTTGATGTGATTTTTATACTATTGTATCAGACTTCAAGCTTTCTAAATGGGTTATTGTAACACTATTAAATAACTGCAACCTATATATTTACTACATGTAACAAAATCAGTTGAGAGCCCCTTTGCATCAAAACAAGCTATATTCCTCCGCATAGTTGATGCGCACATGAAGTGATAGTTACACAACATCATTTAGAGAAATAAGTTCTATTGTGCTTTTATGCAACAAACAATAATTGTTTCCCATATTTCTTTTTCTTTTGGACACAAAATTAATTTTTCAACTCTTTTACTTAATCTCACAATACCTGTGTTGTAGAGTTATGTTTAATCATTGAATCATTTTTATAAAATTGAGAGGTTCTTTGGTTTTCAAAATAGGGAATTGAATGCTCTGAAAGTGGGTACTTATGAACTTAAGTTGTGAGTGACTACGCCATATACAACTAAAAATCATGAAAATCAGCAATGAAAAATGCAGCTATTGATTGAAAGTGCATGCACACCTCAAATCGATAAACTAAATCATGACAAATGCTGTATTCCGTGAGCATGCATTCATGATGCAAGCAAAATACAACATTTAATTAATGTATCACACCTTGCCATTTCAGCTAAACAATAAAAACTCATGCTTTTATCTTTGCAAACTCGACATACACTTACATAGACCTCACTTGCAGATTCAAGGGGGGGCGCACCCGGCGCACCCCCTCTAAAATTAAATCAAGGAATCCATCTTAAAATTACAAAAGTAATGTATTCAAAATGATGAAACCTTTATTTTTACAAATCTGTGATAGGCATTTTATTATCATTTCGCGCCTCCAATAAATTAGAGATTTTGCGAACATTCCATGATTGATCAAGACCTGCTAACCTAATAAAAAAGGTATGTATGGACTGATCCCCTCAGTGGGTATGAAATACATTGATTTTACAAGAGGTGTAGACACCCAAAGGTATGGGGCGATTGTCAGGGACAAAGTTTTATGAGGTGTTTTACAAGCTTTTATGGTTAACATTTGAATACAATGTCATGTCATGATTTGCCTAACAAAAGTCCTAGATGTCTGGAAAAGTGTAGGAATAATGTGGGAGAAATTTTGTTTATTGTACAGGTCATAAAATGGTTGTATACTCTTTCACCAAAGTACTTAGTTCTTTCACAAATTTTCATGTTATTTCAAGTGTTTCGCTGAAAGATAAATGCATTGTAATGCTAAACAAATATTTGATGTATTCACTGTGGTTAATCCATTTATTTTAAAACTATGGCATAAAGTTTGGAAAATATTCAAAATTGTGATAAGTTTTACTTTAAAATATAAAAAAAAATTTTTTTTAATTGGGAAAAAAAAATAGCATTATACTAACACAAATGATATCGCCATGTATTAACATATGTCTGTTCCATTCACATATGTAATTCGCAAGGAGCCGGATTGTTAATAAGGTTTAAACCATAAGAAAAATGTATATTAACCCTTTCCCTTATAGAGGAAACCATGAAAAGACCTATGCGAACAACAAAAACCGGATTGTTAATAAGGTTTAAACCATAAGAAAAATGTATAAATTGAGGACTTTATTTACCTATTTGGAATAGGTTAAAGTGGTTTCTGAGATAGGCTTATGTGTACCTATTGAGTGCGTCAAAATGAGTCTATATGAAGGAAAGGGTTAATACACATTTGTATACTAATCCTTTCAGACAGACTTGCTCTGTTGAACTGCTACACCTGGATGACTATGAAGGATTCTTTTCCCAAGTACAATTTGAGCCGACAACCTATTAAACAGACCTATGGTCAAGTATGTAACAAGTTTATGGTGTCCTAATAATAAATAGATAAATATGAACATTTTGATATATTTGTTACAGTTACTGAAAAATGACTTCATTATTTGCATTTATTTCATAGTAATGAAATCAAAACATAAATATTTGAGTCATAAAATTTAAAGTAAATCATCAATAAAAAAATTCAGATTTGAAACTACTGGCAGTCTGATATAGTTTGTGATTTAATGAATGTCTGTCAAAATTAATTGGATTTTAACCACGCAGAACAGGTTTTATGATTTAGTACAGATGGAAATGTTTAACCTGGGACTGAAATATGATCTTGTATACTCATAAATATGATTTGAAATTTGACTTCTGTCACTATACTCAAGCTAGCTGTGATGATTTGTATATGAACAATTCACAAGGTATTCCACACTTCATATATTGATCAGATGGTTTAAGTTGCCGTATAAAATTCAAGTGCAGTGCAGTTATATTATAGAGTAAACTGAAAACAAATAAAGACAGAGATAACGCTGTTTGGCCTTTCTCTAGAAATTGACAATAAGGAGTGACGGCTGTCTGACAAATTTAGAATTAATGGAAGCAATAAAATGGTTCAGACATGTTAGGATTCTTCAACCTTTGCTATGGTAGGTTGTGAAGACAGAACTATGCTTACACACTGGGAACGAAGCACAGCATTTAAGTCCAATTTTTTCTATCATGCCCCAGTGACTTTTATTTCAATAAAACCTTGTTAACCAACAAAGGTGAAAATACCATAACTTTAGAAGATGATTTAATCATTAATCAGGTTGTTGTAGCTGACTAGTTGTCGTTTTCAATGTTTAAACTTTATTTATTCTATATCGATTACAAAACAATTTCTCACAACTTATATTTATCACTCTCGATGGCTCTAGTGGCGGCATATGTGGTCATTATAGTGGGAGGAAACTGGAGAACCCGGAGAAAACCCACATGTCATGGGCCAAGACTGTACTCTCTCACGTATGTGACCAGGAATTGAAACTCAGGACACCTTGCTGATTGAGAAGTGAAGTGCTTTACAGCACCCTGTCTTTTTCAATCAATTAATATGGACATTCAAAATTTACATTCAATTCCTGAGGAGATATTTGTTTAAATTCTTGTCATTTACTCAGATTAATGAAAACATATTTCCCTGAAGAAATATGTAACAGTATCCCACTAAATGAATCACATGATAATGAAGTTTGGTATAAATTATATTGACAGATGCATCATGATTGATAACTATAGCTCTGTCGGACATTATCCCCTGGTAATGGAGGCAAAAATCAATAATTAATTGATCAATCAGTAAGTAGTTATCGGCTGTCAGGCTGATGTTACACCTGCATAAAAAGGATTGATTTTAGAATCAGTCATTGATTAGTTTTCTCCCTTCCCATAATTCTTTGATCATGATTAAAATGTTCCATTAATGACATGTTTCCATTGGTGTTTCTGAATAAAGATTTGATCCTGTTCAATTTTCTTCTATGGGCAGTGTGTCACAGACACACTGCTTCCACTTTTCTAGTACATTCTGTCAAATCTATTATTTATGGTCTTGTTTTAGTTTTGCTGTCAATCATCTCCTCTGAATTTTGTCAGATCTATAATTTATAGTCTATGTTTTAGGTTTGCTGTCAATATGTTTTGTCTTACATATTTATTATATATATTTTTTTCAGCTGAAACATTTTTTTTTCCTCCTCTGTTAACTGGTATACTATATGTTTTTACATTTGTCCCCCTGACCCATCCCCCTTGTGTTATATTACTGATACTAATATTTTAAGCTGGTTACCCTATACTGCTATACTGTTTTTCTCTTTTAATAGGCATGATTCATTTCTGTTGTTGTTTTGGTGGTGGTGGGGAGGGGGGAGTCAGTATACTTAATGTATATAAATAACTAAATTTAAATGGTATTGGTAGGCCTTAAGGTAAGATCAATTGGTCTTTAATATGACTCACATACTGAATCTCACATGCTGAACCTCACATACTGAATTTCACATGTTGAACCTAACATGTTGAACTTCACATGCTGAACTTCACATGCTGAACCTCACATGCTGAACCTCACATACTGAACCTCACATGTTGAACTTCACAGTAATTGGTCTTTAATATGACCTCACATACTGAACCTCACATGTTGAACTTCACATGCTGAACCTCACATACTGAACCTCACATGTTGAACTTCACATGCTGAACTTCACATGCTGAACCTCACATGCTGAACCTCACATACTGAACCTCACATGTTGAACTTCACATGCTGAACCTCACATGTTGAACCTCACACTGAACCTCAGTCCTGACACAGACCTCTTGCGGATAAACATAGTTCCTGGTGGCCAATTACTAAGACATATACATGAAATTATGTGTATACTGAATTTCACTTTCCAATAATCAGACAATTGAATATAATTATGTTATGTATTTACCTGTAATTTCTTAAGTTTAAGGTGGAGATGCATGTATGTCGCTGGTGCCCTTGTGTCAACCATAGGCTGTGCATCGCGTACCTGTAAAACACGAGTTGAATTAAACTGAAATCTAATACACAGGCAGGGATTTTGCTGTACGCAGAAACAACTGATTTAACATTTTCTTATCGTTTTATTCAGGATATCTCTCAGTAATATAAAAATTTTAAATCTTATGTTAAGCATGCGTGGCCTAACATACTGCCACCTGCACTAGCTACATCCCTGATAAGTGCATGATCATGTAATGAAGGAACATCTGCAATAATACTATACCCAATACTAAATAGGATTTTCTTATCTCAAACTCAATACTGTCAGATCTCTTCCATATTTATCTGTCCATAATCTTATTTAAAACTTTTTCTCTCCCTCTCTCTTTCTCTTCGACTCTCACACATCTTATCTCTTAATCTCTCCAATATACAGATATCCAAGAAAATATATATGTATATACACATAATATATAATACACAAGCAGGGGTTGACACTAACAGTGTCCCAGGATCCTGAGGACACCAACAATGGAAAGGGACATAAGAATTGACATATCTGGCATTCCTTTGGGACACCTGCTTTTCCATTTTAAAGTAAATTGAACAGCCATATTTGTTGATAACCTATGTTTTTCATAGAACTTTTCAGTTTTGATGAATCATAACTTTTTGACCAATTGTTATGTGAATAAAGCCATCATATTCCTGAATGACATGATTGGGACTCCTGATTTTAAGAAGGATTCATGAAATTCAAAGCCAGTGAGCTGTTGGGATACCAGGCTGAAAAGTATGCTAAGAATACATTTGATATCTGATATATACTGCAATCTTTGATTAAAATGTTTTACATTAGGAATTAACTGTGGTTACATATTTAAAAGAAATCATAAAAAAGTATATTTGTCAATATCTTACATATAGTTTCATTTTTGGTTGTTAAGTAATCCAAAACAACCATTCCTAACAACTATGTAACAAGTGTGAAGTAAGCAAGACGGTATCAAATTTCGTTTATTTATGTTACCTTTTTCCCTAACATATTTATTTTTAAAAAATGAATTTGTTACATTCCTTTATCGATACATATCAAATACAACGAAATTTAAAAGCAAACAACTGATAAAATAGCGAGACAAATTAAAAGTATGCATATACGACATTACTGATTATAGTATCAGCATGAACAAACAGTAGCTATTGTAAAGTTAAGTAGGTGGGGTAAACGTCTGTACTTACCAACTCCCTGTGTTTCTTATAGTAAGTCTGATCCCATTTCATTTGTAACAATTTATTACTTGATGGTAAAATGCCCTGGTACGAGCGATGCATTTTTGTATTTCCTTGACTGTGCATTTTGACGTCTGTTTTACACCATTCACTCCTGTAAACGCTACCGTTAGCGAGCTCTATCCGAAACACCTGTGTACAGTGTAAGGGTAACTGAGTCACGTGGTCAAGCAATACAGATCTCCATAACGACAAAAGCCGAACTTTGACATGTCCCGTTCGGAAGTCTCCGTATAATTTACGACAGTGTCATTCGGGGACGACCGGAAAAAAAATATTTATCGGAATAGAACTTCTTTTGTTTTTCGTTGAACGATATATCTTAGACAGTAGAATTGATTAATTTCGAAATGTATTACTGTGTCTTTTGTCAACAGCGGGACATATTTTCTTCCATTGTGACAATAACATATAGGCTTAACATATTATTTCAACACAAAAGATAGAGTTAATACCCCGCGACTTGTGTGTATAGGATCGATTGGTTAACAGAAATAGGTTTTTAACTGTGTCATTAAACGAATCATTATCGTGGCATATACAGATTAAGCCATAACCAGCTTGCTCTATTAAAACTTGTTCAACTCAACACAAAAAAGTTTGCCAAGTGCATTTTAGATTTTGATTAAGAGTGCAAATAACAATGTGCATATCGGAATCGAAACATTTATTTTCATAGAGATTGGATGTTTTTAAATAATTTAACGCAAGCACGAAGGTACACAGTTAATGCCAGGACCTTTATATAAGAATATCTCCTGGTAATGTTAATCTCTGACGCAAGTGACCAGTTCCGCCCTAGGTTATATTTGTATAATTAAATAAGTTTATTCAATGCCTTTTCAATCGCCACGAACTGTGGGTTTATTCACTGTAAATGGCTACCCGCCCTTACCATTATATCGGATGTATCAAACCAAGTTCTGCTGATGCGAGACTTTTATATGGAGAAAGAACAGAGTCCCTACAGTGATATCGCACTCTTTTATTTAATTTTCTAGTGCAAAACTTTTTTATTCTCGTGATAAAGGAATAAAAGAAGCGAGTCCCACGGAATGTATTTAGGTGATTCCGACACGGTAAGAAAACATAGTAATTATAATGGGAATAAAGCTTGAATCTAATCCAGGTAAAAAAAAAAAAAAAGTTTTCTAAGTTATTTATATAATACCTTAAAGAAAGTGATTTTCTTAAATCATTTAATTTTTTTCGATCCATATGCATGAGTGAGGGAAATAGTTTAAATACGGACGAATATGAATGATTCATTTCTAGTTAGGATTAAGAAAAAGTGGTGGATTTTAATAAAATTTCTTGCATTCACTCATGTTTCTGGACTTCAAATCTATTCTTATATATTACATTTTTTTACATGGGTCACATCTCATGCAACAAAAAATAGCAGCAATTGTTACTGATAATTAATTTAAATCATGTAAGTAACATATGCTTCAACTTATGTATCACAAAGCTAAGCAAGTGTCACGTGCGTTTAAAAAAACGTGATGAATACAAAATCTCAGTGTGTGTGCGCGCGCGCGTGTGTTCTACATTGCCGCATTGTTATTTCTGACATATAGCTATGTCATCCAGTTACAGGAGAGAAAACTAGATAGAAACAACATCCCACCGCTGGTCGGCTGGATGGCTTCTTCACGTGAAAATCCCAGAGAGTGAGAGAGAGTTTTACCATAATTACAACATGAGTAAAATACGTGTTACATTTTAAAACAAGTTAAATAAACGTGTAATAAATGTCGTAAAAATATAAAAAAAATGTGACAAGGAAATACTTTTGGCAACATTTGTTCCTATTTTTCACAAAATCTATGTAACACCTTTGAACATTTTCACATACTATGTTCTGTTTAATCGAAACTATGGCAAAGGACCGCTTCTTTCTTTCCCAGGCAATGAAAAATGGGAATGCAAGAATTGAATACCATGAGAGGGAAGGGTAAATACATAATGAAATAGTAAGGATATTTTATTTCTCGAAATAAAGTAGAATTAATTAAATTTGGTATACCCCATTGTACTTATGTTCGTTTTAAAAAGTACATTGTAATGACGAAAATTATATACTGAAAAAAACAAACGGTATAGATTAAACAATTAAATACATATCGACGATTACAACAATAACAACGAGCTTTGAATCACCCATTATGTAGAATGGGGGCCTCCGTGGCCGAGAGGGTAAAGTCGCTCACTCAGCCCCTCACCGCGTGGGTTCGAAACCCGGCAGGGTCATTCGGATTTTCACGTAAAAAAATGGTACTTGTATAGCTCCCTTGCTTGGCGCTCAACATATAAGAGCAGTTCTAGGACTGTCTGGCCCGGTGTCAGGATAATGTGACTGGGTGTGGTATCATGCCACATGTCTACGGCGTGATACTGCTGTGTGGCAGCACTATATCTGTCTCAAGAAGGCATCGTCTCCAAATGACTGAAATACTGTCGGTGGGACGTTAAACCCAATAAACAAACACTGAATACTCCATAAAAGTCTAACGTAAGCCAAAATTTCCGATTTGAAACCAAAGGAAACTTATAAACGAAACCAAATGTCTATCAACAACCAATCCGTCCATAAGCAAATCTATATGTGAGAATTAATTAGTGCAGTCTATTTCTACAGCTACAACGGGACCAAAAAAATGAATAAAACTATTTCTGTTAATTATTTTATAATACTTGCATATACTATATATATTATACATATCTTTGAATGGTAAAATACAAATTTTATTTTATCAGTCAAGGAATCATATATATGACAATATCTTGAAATATATCGTGATATAAATATTATCTAGAATATTTCATTATAGATATCCCCTTCCCGGAGGTGTGTGTAATAGGCTAAATGTTCTTTTTCTAAACTTCCATCGTTTCTATTATGCTATTTTTTTAAAAATAATAGTCTGACAGGGGGTAAAATACAAATTTTATTTTATCAGTCAAGGAATCATATATATGACAGGGGTATGTTGGCCAGGTTTTAAGCCAATTATGGACTTCACCGTACGTAACGGGGGGGGGGGGGGGGGGGGGGGGCACCTCTGAAAATCACAGTACGTTGTGTGTGGGGGTGGGGGGGGGGGGTGGGGTCCAGAGAGGGTCCAAAAACGGTTCAGTGAGCTTGTGCCTTCCTTTCTTCTTCGTTTGACCGTGGTTTGATATCAAAACAAAACATTACTAGATTTAAAACATCAAAGCCAATGCCTGGAATGGAGGATGGGGGTGTCATGCCCCCTTCTACCCTCTTAAATGCATTTTTTAAGAATAACAGCTAAATCCCAAGGGACGGGATTCCACCTATTTTTCGCATATTTTAGGCATAATATCCAAATCTACAGCCCCCCCCCCCTCTGGATCTGCGCATGATATGGTATATAACTCTATATTTAGAGACCCTGATGTTATTCAAATAAAAAGAATAAAATAATAGGGTATCTTCACATGTAGATCTATAAAGGTTTTCCGTTAGAAAGAAAAACCCGCCATACAAGTGCGCTCTGACTATGAGAGTGATCTCCCCTGCGGTTGGGTTGGACGCCATATTAGATGTTTCTGGAGACCGTACACAAATCAAGACAAAATGAAACTGAAACGATTTCTTCTGAGATATTACCCTCCAGGTATGTAAATTATCTATGAGAAACATGTAATTTTTTCCCTAAAAAGTGCATTCGTGTTCAAGCCATTCATGGGCAAAAATACTTGTATAACTTGTCATTTTATTTGCTTGCCGATACAGCCGTTTACAGGCACAATCACGTTTGGAGTGGGTGGGGTAAAGCCATTTTAAGGGATTAAGTATTTTATATTTCAGAACATATTGATTTTTTGTTATTGATTTAAAAGGCAATTCATATAATTATTTTTCTCTTTTTTAGTTAATAAATAGCTATTTGTTCTTGATAATTCCTGTGTTTCAAGATTATGTTCAAGACTGGGCAGACAGAATCTTGATTGAAGATAGGAACCATATTTGGCTATATTGGACTTTATGCATCTATCAGTCTTTTGCCCCAGGGGACAGTGGGCTGGCCTAGAGGAATATGACGTTTTTCATTTTTTGAGGTCTAAACCCCCTCCTAAGGGCAATGGCAATTTGTCAAAATATCCACATTATTATGCTTGCCAGAGGCTATTTCCTTGGAACCAGTACTGTCAAATTTCCATCTATCTGGGAATGGTCTTCTGTCAAAAGCCCATATATGCCCTTTTCTCCATCTTCAGATATTCAGAAAAGTTTTTATGGATCACTGGACATTTTGTTCTGTGAATTTAAACCTATATTAACTTCACAGTCCCAAACTCAAACAACAAGATTTCATTAGTGTTTATCATTTATTTCATTAATTTTAAACACTTTATTACCATGATATGCAAATAAAATGAATGTTCATTACTTCAACACAGATCAGTCATATATGTATATATATAGTAAATACAGCTGCTAGAAACGCTACCAGACATTCTGATTCAGATTCACAGAACTGAAATAGAATTAGAAATCACCAGTCAGGTCCGACTGACAGGCACTTTTCGGAATGTCTGCACCTTGGGGCAAAACATTGATAAGTGCACATACTCTAAGGGAATACACTGTGTAGTCTGGGCATCATAGGTTTTAGAAGTGGCCCATTACAAAAGAAAATATGTTAAGGAATCTAGTGTTTGAAGTTCATGTTTTTTTTTTTTCAGGAATCATATTGGAGTATGAACAGGGAGGGAACATTAAAACCAAATCAATTGATCTTCTGGATCTAAAGGCAGAGTAAGTATCTCCCAGGGCTCTCTCTCCGTTTTCGGTACCTCTACCTTCAAGAGGGGGAATTTTCATGTCATTTTCTCCTGTTGGGGAGAATTTTTGGTATTTTTTGCTGCACAAACTACAATAATTGTATTAGTCAAAATGCACAAAATAGTTCCTGTCTTTATTGGGTAAAACTGAAATGGAACTCAAATGGTATACAGTACAACAATCTACAACTTGACCATTTTTGTTATTTATGTGTGCTCTTACATTTTCATTTGTAAGTTGAATTTTGCTTGAAAATGGGAGTAAAACACATACCTTTTGGCTGGGGGGAATGGGGCTTTATACTGGTTCTAAATAATTGATACAGAGAGCCCAGTAACCCCCCAGATCTAGACTGTTTTGCACTATGTTAGACCCAGACCTCAATAGAGTACTTTTTTTCTGGACACTGGAAGAAGGACTGTAATTCTTTGAATTATTTCTGGATCACAATCCATATATTTTCCTGGTTCAGAGAATAAGGCATATAATACACTACAATACTTATATAACTTGTAAATAAAAAGGGAGTCAGTAGTTATTTCAGGGAGACCGATGCAGAGACAAAGGAGTCTAGGTCTCAGTGATCCCATTTAGTATCTAAAGACCAGCTTTTTAAGCATAAAAAGCAACAGTTTCTGGTTTAAAATGCACTAATTTACCCCCACATGAGCAGTTGTGAAACACAAGTGGATAATCTTGTCTGAAAAAGTCTCAGTTGGCCAAAAGAAGTAAGAACATGTCAGTGTCAATTGAGAGATTTTAGTTCTATTATTAAATGGATTAGATTTTTCAAGGGATTTTTTCTCTCTTTCAACTAATTTCATTTTAAGCAAAAATAAGGATATTTTCTCAAAATCATACTCTTTACTATTGTCATAGTAAGTGTTGCTGTTATTTTTAATTGAATTTTGGAAATAAGACACTATAATTAGCGTAATGATTTTTATAAAACTTTAAAAAAAAAAAAAAGATGTATAATAACTCTTTAAGACCAGCATTGTACCTATTATTATTATTATTTTTTTTAATCAAATAGAGAACTTTGGAATAAACCCTTTTAGTTATAAATATTGTAGGGGGAAAATTGGACTGAAATATTAATATTGTAGCGGGGACTAAAAAATATAATTCAAAACTGGATGAGGAGTCTAATTTACACATCTTCCAACTAGTGAGGTCAGGGCTCAAAATTAACACTCGCATTTCAGCAAACTGCGAGTAAAAAATGAAATTTTTGAGTTATGTTTTAAACCACCAGCATTTTTTTTTGCGAGTGACAATTTTGACTTAAACACTTTCTTAAACATGTCTAAATGAGATAGTTTCAATAAGATAATCAATAACATCATCAAAACTAAACAATCCTAGCTTGTTTTTAATATCAAAAGCAAAATTTACACCAGTAAATTGTTGTATGACTAGTATCAAATGTGGGTCCGGTCTGTCGACTACGTTACACAACAAACAAACACATGTATGTTAAAACATCTGCTGTTTTCAATTAATATTTCCCCTAATGAATATTGATACTTGATACCACTTTATTTTCTAATTATGATTCTAATTATTAAAGTTTAAAATTACAATATTAATCTAATTTTCAATTAATAAAAGTTATCGACTATGTTACACAATACACAAACACATGTATGTTAAAACATCTGCTGTTTTCAATTAATATTTCCCCTAATGAATATTGATACTTGATACCACTTTATTTTCTAATTATGATTCTAATTATTAAATTTAAATTTTTTTTTTTTTAGCTCGACTATTCGAAGAATATGAGAGCTATTGTAGTCACCCTGGCGTTGGTGTTGCAGCTTTTGGTTAAAGTTTTGCGTGCAACTTACTATCAACCTTATATCTCAATAACCATTTATGGTATTGACTTGAAAGTTTATAAATATGTTCAGGGGCATCAGACAACCAAAGTAGATAACTCTTGACTGAATTTATATGAATTATGGCCCCTTTTTAACTTAGAAATTTTGGTTAAAGTTTTGCATGCAATAGAAAATTTGGTTAAAGTTTTGCATGCAACACTATCAGTTTTATCTCAATAACCATTCATGATATTTACTTGAAAGTTTATGAATATGTTTAGGGGCATCATACAACCAAGGTAGATAACTCTTGATGGAATATATTACAAATTATGGCCCCTTTTTAACTTAGAAATTTTGGTTAAAGTTTTGCATGCAAGACACTTTCATGCTAATATCTCAGTATCCAGGCATGGGATTGATTTGAAACATCTTTAATACATTAAGGGGTATCATACTTCCATGTAAGATAACTCTTGATGGAATATGTTACAAATTATGGACCCTTTTTAACTTAGAAATTTTGGTTAAGGTTTTGCATGCAAGAAACTTTCATGCTTATATCTCAGTATCCTTTTTTAGGAGTATATACTATCAAGGTAGAACTTTTGATGGAATATATTACAAGTTATGGCCCCTTTTTTAACTTAGAAATTTTGGTTAAAGTTTTGCATGCAAGGTACTTTCATGCTTATATCTCAGAGTCTAGGCATTGAATTGATTTGAAACATCTTTAATATGTTTAGGGGTATCATTCCATAAAGGAAGATAACACTTGATGGAATAAATTAAAAATTATAACCCCCTTTTACTTAGAATTTTGGTTAAGTTTTTGCATTCAAGCTACTATCCAGCTTATATCTCAGAAATTGCTTGTGGAATCGACTAGAAACATAAGGAGTGTCTTCAAGGGCATCAGAAAACAGGAGGATAACTTTTGGACTGATGCAAATTATGACCCTTTTCTAACTTGGATTTTTGGTTTAAGTTTTGCATGCACAGTGTTATTGTGCTTATGTCTCAATAACTAGGCCTGGGATTGATTTTAGACTTCATAAATATATTAAGGGGTATCAGACTATCAAGGTATATCATTTTTAGCTCGACTGTTCGTAGAATATGAGAGCTATTGTAGTCACCCTGGCGTTGGCGTTGGCGTTGCAGCTTTTGGTTAAAGTTTTGCGTGCAAGTTACTATCAACCTTATATCTCAATAACCATTTATGGTATTGACTTGAAAGTTTATAAATATGTTCAGGGGCATCAGACAACCAAGGTAGATAACTCTTGACTGAATTTAATATGAATTATGGTCCCTTTTTTAACTTAGAAATTTTGGTTAAAGTTTTGCCTGCAATAGAAAATTTGGTTAAAGTTTTGCATGCAAGCTACTATCTAGTGTGTATCTCAATAACCATTCATTGTATTGACTTGAAAGTTTATGAATATGTTTAGGGACATCATACAACCAAGGTAGATAACTCTTGATGGAATATATTACAAATTATGGCCCCTTTTTAACTTAGAAATTTTGGTTAAAGTTTTGCATGCAAGATACTCTCATGCTTATATCTCAGTATCAAGCATGCGATTGATTTGAAACATCTTTAATATGTTTAGGGGTATCATACTTTCATGGTAGATAACTCTTGATAGAATTTGTTACAAATTATTGCCCCTTTTTAACTTAAAAATTTTGGTTAAAGTTTTGCATGCCAGGTACTTTCATGCTAATATCTCAGTATCCAGGCATGGGATTGATTTGAAACATCTTTAATACATTTAGGGGTATCCTTCTTTCATGGTAGATAACTTTTGATGGAATATATTAAAAGTTATGGCCCCTTTTTTAACTTAGAAATTTTGGTTAAATTTTGCATGCCGGTACCTCAGTATCCAGGTATGGGATTGATTTGAGACATCTTTAATAAATTTGGGGGTATCATACTATAAAGGAAGATAACACTTGATGGAATAAATTAAAAATTATGACCCCTTTTTAACTTAGAATTATGGTTAAATTTTTGCATTCAAGCTACTATCCAGCTTATATCTCAGAAATTGCTTGTGGAATTGACTAGAAAGTTAAGGAGTGTCTTCAAGGGCATCAGAAAACAGGAGGATAACTTTTGGACTGATGCAAATTATGGCCCTTTTCTAACTTGGATTTTTGGTTAAAGTTTTGCATGCACAGTGTTATTGTGCTTATGTCTCAGTAACTAGGCATGGGATTGATTTTAGACATCATAAATATATTAAGGGGTATCAGACTATCAAGGTATATCATTTTTTACTATTACTATGAAGGGCAAGAATTGTAATAGATTTCATTTGATTTACCAGCAAGCATTTTGATTAGTTGAGCGTGCTGTCCTCTGACAGCTCTTGTTATTACATCTTGTGATGTTAATGTACTTTGCACAGAATCTGAAATTGACAAACCGAAGAAAGTATATAGATCTAACACACTGGCGATAAAGACAGTGAAGAAATGGGAGAAGGAGTTGGTGGACAAACTTAAAATAGAATCCAGGCTTAAAATTAACACTTGTATTTTCAGCAAAATGTGAGTAGAAAAAAAAAGTTTTCCAGTTATGTTTTAAACCACTCGCATTTTTTTTGTGAGTGTGAAAAAATATTATTGAGCCCTGGAGGTTCTGTTGCACTGTGTATAGATCTTGTGGTCATTGGTCATTATTTTATTTGGGTTTAGATAAAGTTGCAATGAGATAAGAAAGAAAGCATTATATAAAATTGTCGCTTTTCAGGACTGATGTGGATGCTGTTGTTGATGAAATTGCCAGGAAAGAACCGTTGATCACAGCCTCCAAAACGGAACAAGTTAGAAAACTTATAGGAAGTATCCTTTGAAAGTGTATCATCAGCATAATCATTTTATGTTTATCTATGTTGTAGCCTATAGGTAACCAACAAAAATTAAGTTGAGATATTTGTTAAGTGTTTCCAATATTCATTAGACATTTTACATGGTTTTTACTTTTTTCACTATAATGTTTCTCACTTTTATCATTTTAAAATGACATCGTTTAAAATTTCGTTGTGACATTTTCTGTTTAAATGTGGCTGACACAGCCAGTTAATACTGCATTCAATTGGTAGAGCACTTCAAAGTGCCCTGTAAGTTAGGCAGGGTCTAAATTTTCTTACCTTTTTTTTTTTCGCATTCTTGGGCTAAGGTGGTCAGGGAGTTGTGTGTGATCGGTGTAGTCTTATTTCAAGGTAAGACACTCTGTTGACTAATTTATTTATTGTTTGGAGTGAAAGGTAAATCAAAGCACTGAAAGTTCTGAAAGACTGTCAGTATGATCTGCATACATGTAATTCAAACTCAGAAAGTTTAAGTAGGGTTGATAGATCATGGGACGCCACATGACATGTTTCCCTACAACTCCAGTTACCTATAGTAAAACAAACCCGCTCTTAGGTTCATGATAAACCCGCCGACAGTCCCTCAGTGCTTTGAGGGCTTTGATTTGTTTCATAATGTTCCATTCATACCTAAGGAGGTTATGACCTAATGTACATAATCACATTGCATGGATACCCTACTGAGAGTTGAGCGATACAAAATGTTTAAAATGGTTGTGGTAATTACGCAAATTAACAGTGCCTGCTTTTGATTTACGGCTGTGTAAGACTGGCGGCTACCACCAGTCTAAAAACGATTATAGAAAGAAGAGGGGGTGGGGGAACACTGAACTTGATACATTTATATTCATTCCTCATGGTAAAATTTAGGATGTTCAAGTTACCAGGTTAATTTATAGCTCCAGACACACTTGAATTTATATTTTATATCATTTATTGCTTATCTCTCTGAATAACTTTGAATTTTATACTAAAAGGCAGAATACATATATTCTCAATTTCTGGTACAAAGTTCTTGGCACCTTATGGTATTCAGAGCTTGTATATTATCATCTTTTCTTTTTGTTTATGAATGGAACAGGTTTGAATGAATATTTCCTTAACTTTGATCAGGACTTCAAGAAAAATTAGCCTTAAAAGATGACCACCACTTCTATTTGTTCAAGGTAAGAGCCTAAGAGATGTTTTTGACCCAAAAATCTCGAGCAATGTCTTTTTTTTTTCAGAAGAAGAAACCAAGTCATATATTAACTTAAGTACTATAATTTTTGGGCTATTTTCCCCAAATTTCTATCTTTCTCTATCTCTAAATACTGCAAACTCCTCAGTCGAGTTTTATAGGCAGGGCTTCGCACCAGATTGTTAGTAGGAGGCGAGTAGTTCCTACTACTCAGTAGTTCCTTAAATTCTTAATGCCAAGAACCCTTATTAATGTAAGCATGAAATGTATGCATTAATGTATTTACCTGATAGTCACATAATATGATTTACCCATGAAGTTTTAATTTAACTGAAATAAGAAGATATCCTTAATTTCTACAATGAGTGGTGACTCACTAAATTTTGTTAACTAGTGATAAATAAGACAGTGTTTTGTAATTGTAGACAAATCACTGAATGTATACATACTTATGAAGATATATTCTGTTACAGGTGCTAAGAGCTCACATCCTGCCATTAACCAATGTAGCATTCAACAAATCTGGTTCCAGGTATGAACACTAAACACTAAGCTAGGGCAGGCATGATTGAGTTTACAACAGTAAGACTGAAAACTATCCAATTTACGTAAAGTTCTTTTCATTTCCCAGACACAAAGCACTGTATATTTTAAGAGTATGAAGTACAAGAAATAAATTGTAATTTAGGTAAAAAAAAATAGTTTCATTTCTGGTCTCGCGATCAATCCTCTTTTTAACGACTGACCCTAAATGTTTTTTTACTTTTCTGCCTTTAAAAAAATCTTTCCCCCTTTTTTAAACTTTCATTTTAATAAAAAAAGGGGGGAAAAATCCCTATACCTACCTACCCACTTTTTCTTTTTTTTTATTTGCTGGAGACCAGAAACGGAACAATTTTCTTTTTTTTTGGCCTTACTTATACAGTTCATATTCTTGGGGTAAGATCCTATGACCCTCATAGGAGCAAAACAATGATAGTACCAAGAAGGGCTCAGAACAGTGTTGCTCCATTACAATGCTGGGGTCCATTTCTAGATGTACCTTCTTGTACCAGTCACTCGAAGAAATCACAGAATTTAGACATAGGGCTGGATGTTTAACCATGTTTTACTGGATTTTTCAATAGAATGGATCTACACTGTATTAAACTTTATATATTTTCCCCTCATTTATATGAAAGAAATAAGTTTCACTTTGTACAGGTCATCTATGTTATTCCTTGTATTTCTCATTTCCTTCCCTTTGTTTTTTTTAATATATATATTTAAAGTACCATGACTGGTAGCAAGTTAAGAAATGAAGCGCATTAATATTTATTGTTTTTTTTGACAGTTTCATCACGGGGAGCTATGACCGAACATGCAAGGTATGGGACACAGCCTCTGGAGAGGAGCTACATACGTTGGAGGGACACAGAAACGTAGTCTACGCTATTGCCTACAACAATCCCTATGGGTAGGTAGTACGCTAATTTCATTATCCTTTTCTTTGGATGTCAGTCTATGGCTGATATTGATGTTGTTATTGTATTGGGGTTTACCGTCGCTGGGATAGTATTTCAATCATATAGCCACGTCCAGCTAATTACAGGTGGAGGAAGACCCTGAGTACACAGAGGTACCTGGGTAGAACCACCGACCTACCGCAAGCCAGCTGGAAGGCTACCTCACATGAAAAAACCAAAGTCCCTACCAGGATTTAAATACACAAAGGTGAGGGGCTGAGAGATTTGTAATCCACGACTGTAACTGCACGGCCATGGCTGATTCATTGAGATGACCTTTTCCTTTCAAATGGAAAAAAATACACAACTGTGTTAGAAATTGGGGAAAATAATCACAAAATCTTATTAATTCTCAGAATTGAAAGTAAAAGTAAAGGCGATATTCAGTTAATTAACAATGTCTCATGTTTACTGATCATCTCTTTTTTTACAGTGACAAAATAGCTACAGGATCATTTGACAAAACATGTAAGCTGTGGAGTTATGAGTCTGGCAAATGTTACCATACATTTAGAGGACATACAGCTGAAATTGTAAGTATGCATGAACTTTTTGAGATTTTTTTTTCTTTTGAAATATTTTCCGTTTCATTAATCACCATTCACTATCTGGCCATTGCTTTTTGTCTGAAATACAATCAATATACGATATAACTTACAAATAGCTTAAAAGTTTACCTACATTAATTTTTTTTTTCATTTTTCCGTGAAGTTTGCAATCTATGTAGCTTGTGCATTTAAATTAATGTCACAGAAAAAAAAACATAGAAATATTCAATATCCATTTAGAAGTTTAAAGAGATATATTTTCTGTCTCTTGACAGGTGTGTTTGAGCTTCAATCCTCCCAGTACTATGATAGCCACAGGAAGTATGGACACAACAGCCAAGCTGTGGGACATACAGACGGGCCAAGAGGTGGCCTCTCTTAATGTAAGTTGTCATTGTGTAATTACACGTAATATTTAGATTTGTTGGTTATCAGCATTTATAAATCACCTTATTGACGTGTAGATAATTTGTTAGGTGGCACGCCTGTTTATACAACAACAGGAATGCTCACAGCCTTGTAAAAAATACAGCACCAATTGACCTCTCTGGTTTGAAGCCTTGAAAATTGGTAATATTTGTAAATCAGGGATTTAAAATCTCTAAAATTTCTTCAGGATTATCTCTATTTATACAATTTCAATTATCCCATATGCAATAAGATGACTTTTGTTTTAATTACATGTAGATTTGTTCTACTTTTTATGGATTTGTTTGATTGTGCATGTATGAACTGGAAGCAAGGACTGAATGTAAGAGTGTCTACTCATTTATATATAGAAACTGAAGGGTTATTCGAGGGAAGCAACAAACAATCAATATAGATTGGCAGTGAATAACATTTTCCTCAATTTGACTCGTTTTTGGTAGAAAATTCTGATAACTGAAGTAAATTCCAGACATTTATGAGGCTTTGTAGCGTATTTGAAAGGCAGTATTTTGTTTGTTAAATTCCGACTGTAATATTCAAGGATGATGGGTAATTTTATAGTTTTTATTGATATAATGAAGAGTCTTAACATATGGTTACTTTTACAGGGACATTCAGCTGAAATCATCTCTTTGTCTTTCAACTCTTCCGGCAGTCAGCTGATCACCGGATCATTTGATCACACTATCATGGTGTGGGATGTTAACAGTGGCAAGTAAGTAACTTGTTTGTTGTTTGACCTGGTTGCCCTATTTTATTAGAATTAATAATGAGCATATAATAATGTGATGTTGACAAATTTTTGGGGGAAAAAAAATCCAAAATACTTGCAGTTTCTCAGTAGGATCCTGAAATCTTGAGTCCTTTCCCAAAAACTGGTGTCCAGGATTACAAATTAGGAGTTGCTTAGTTGCAGAATAACTTGACCCTTTACCTCATGAATATTCATGTATAAATTTATGACTTGATGAATATTAATTAACTGAATTTAAAATAGTATATGGATTCATGAATTTTTTTTTGCCACAAAGACTGTGTAGACACTGAGCTACAATGTTGTATGAGCAAACGGAGGAGACCCTGATCAGACAGCTCCTGGGTCTGTTTGCCCATGTGTCAAAATGAGTCTATATGATGTAAAGGGTTTAATTAAAAGGAGTGTCCACATCTTTTATGTTTGTTTTTTTTGTTTTGCTTTTTGTTTTGTTTTAGGCAATATATTGCTATATATCGTAAAATTAGGTTCAAATATTGCAATATCATTTTTGCCGCAATTTTAGATGCTATAAACATATTCAGGGGTATCAGACTATCAAGGTATATCATTTTTGACTATTATTATATATAGGGTATGTGAAGGGTAAGAACTGAAATAGAACAGACATTTATAATCGTTGAGCATGCTGTCCTCTGACAGCTCTTGTTCCAAAGTATATATCTAGGTAGTATTAAATATGTATAAAAAAGGGCCATGTACCACAAAGTCCCTGTATGTGTCACAAGCTGTTTTTATTCATTTACAGGAGGATACACACGTTGATTGGCCACAAAGCCGAGATCAGCAGCGCCCAGTTTAACTATGACTGCTCTCTCATCGCCTCTGGGTCTATGGACAAGACTTGTAAAATATGGGAGACCAACCATGGTGAGTTTTAACCCATTACCTCATGAATATTCATGTACAAATTAATGATCTGATGAATAATAACATTAATTTACTCAATCTCATTTAAATCATATCCTAATTTCTATATCTGCAATTAAGATCTGACAACATCGCATTAAAGGTCATGTCAGATTTACCTTTGAAGTAATTTATATGCATAAACAAGTGCCCGATTTTAAACACCAACTAAATAGCACGATTCGAACTGACTTTGGTAAAACATTAAAAATGGATGCCTCAACAACTGCTGTGAAAAAAGTTCTTACTACATAACGGGTACCGGATTTAAAGTCTGAACAAAAAGAAGCTGATTAAGCATTCTCAGGACAGTGTGGTAGTTCTCCCGACAGGATGCCATCTTGAACTCAGACATAATAATTTTACTGACATTGTGTGTACATGGAGAAGTCAAACCTCATTGATATTTTTCACACCATATTTTGGTAATAAAATAATGGCAGAACATACAGGCATTTTGCTTTCCTTTGTGTAACTCTTGTTCATTGTATTACATAGACTTAGCTCTAAGTCAGAAGATGGATACTTTTTAACGTCTTTGAAATCTACATAAACTAAGAAATAATATGTAAGATTATCAAACATTACATACCTTCTTGTCACTCCACTGCCGGAGGTTAGAAGCTAATAAGTTCTTAGATTCTTTTTTTTAGATGTTACTGATTTTGCGTATCTCCCAGATCTGAGAAAATATACTTTTAGTTTTCAACCTTGACCCCTTTTCTGTATACTCCAATGTTGACAGGTACGTGTATTGGCACTTTGCGAGGTCATGAAGATGAGGTACTAGACGTGTCCTTTGATATGACGGGGCAGTATCTCCTCACAGCATCTGCAGATGGGACGGCTCGGTGCTATAATGCTACTACCCACACACTGCTGTCCAAGTTTGAAGGCCATGAAGGAGAGATATCAAAAGTATGTAGTTTCTCTGTTGTTTACAGATATATTCAAATATCCAGTAGCTACACAGGGATATCATGTGATCTGTTGACCTGATTTACATAAAGAACTAAAAGGCTGTATATGGGTTCAAACTAAAGCTAGATACAGTATTATTACAACAACACTTGTTACATTCTGTTAAGTTTTGTCACATCACATCCAGTCATACTCACATTTCATAAAGACAAGGTGGGATGCAGGGATATTAGTGACCTGTAGTAATTATTAACAGGGTTGCAATACATCGTTACACTTAACGAAAGATTTGGAGTCAATGATTTGAACTGATTTGATAGTTAACCATTAAAGGCCCATTATATTTCATAATGATTCAATTTTAATATATATGAAAATATTAAATAACATTGACATATTGTAGACTAACACAAATGGTACATAATGTGCAAATATATGCTGTAAAATAACAGTTAAACATATTTAAAATGTTGATCAAATAACACAATTTAGTATTTTGGATGGCTGTAAAATACTCTCATTGTTTACATTTTCATTGGCAAGTATTCCCGAAGACTGTTTGTAATCGGAAATAATATGAAATTGAAAAAACGTCATTGAATCACAATTTGTTTATCTGCGACATCATCAATGTATGCACACGTAATTTGTTTACAGAGACATACAGAATGTCTATGGAAAATTGACGAAGATGTGCGAATATGCAAATTTGTTTTTGTTTGCAAACAATTGAATGATCTTAAGTAATAGATTGCTTCTTATTTATGCATTGCAGTAACGTTTTCATCAATGAGTACAGATTGCATCTCATAACAAATCTGTAGCACACACTTTGCTTTTCTATCCAAAGAATATACACTGCTTTTGGAAGCAAAATGGGCCTTTAAATGCTACACATACTTATAAGATTATCTAAATAATAAGACATATGTATATACATATCATTTTGGTGCACTCACATATTTTAAAAGAAAAGCTGGTTTATATATGCATATATTTAAGAATCATTACTCTTGTTTCTCTTCAAAATGAAATATACCATTCTGGGTGTCCAAGTGGTTAGAACGTCCGCCTCGGGAGCGGGAGGTCGTGGGTTTGATCATCGGCCGCGACATACCAAAGTCGTAAAAAATGGTACTGGTATATCTCCCTTGTTTGGCATCAGCATATAAGAGGACTGTTTTGCGCAGTGTCTTGATAATGTGAGTATCATGCCACATGTCTACGGCGTGATATTGCAGTGTGGCAGCACTATATCTGTCCAAGTAGACATAGTTTCCAAATGACTGTAATGACTGTTATACTGTTAGTGGGACGTTAAACCCACCAAACAAAGAAATCAAATGAAATAAGTAGTATATAAGAAAGAACATTTGAAGAAATTCAGAATGATAATTTGTAAGGACATATTAAAAATATCTGTCTCTATTTCTCATTGGATAAGGAAAATTTTGTCACCTAAAAATATTAATAAAGAATGGAGGAAGTTATAAAATGAAGTGACCTGTTGTTGAACTGTACATGTAATTTATTAGTCCCCTACCGGTGTTTACACCGGAGGCACTATAAGTTTACCCTCCGGATGTCCAGAAATCTGGATCCTGCAATAACTTAAAACCATTTAAGATAATAATATGAAATTTGGTATATGAATAGATGGCAATATAGAGATTCTGCACGTCACTTGGTTTGTTTTTTTCTCGGACCAAAATTCTGGTTGCTATGTAATGGAAAAATTATGCACCTCACCAATAGGGGACTCATGTGTTGCATGCAGCACCAGTTACTTGTTATTTATGTGTGTTTGTGTTTCAGATCACGTTCAACCCGCAGGGCACCAGTGTACTGACGGCCAGTTCTGACAAGACGGCCAGACTCTGGGACCCCGAGACGGGAGAGTGTAAGCAGATTCTGGAGGGTCACACAGACGAGATCTTCAGCTGTGCTTTCAACTATGAGGGAAACACCATTATTACAGGTAAAGATTTCATTCTAGAGAAATAATGAGTATAAGGCAGAACTGGTATTTTGTATATGAGATACTATTGTGATTGGTAAGTTTGGGAAGTAACAGGTTTAGATTTTATATGTGAGAACCGGTAAATGAAAATATGCTATTTTAGTCATATGAGTTATTTGAATTACAGTGTTACGGTCATAGGTGTTAATTTGTTAATATGATCACTTTTCTATCTTCTGTCTGTCCGTCTGTCACACTTTGTCTGTCACACTTCAGCAGGTAAAACATATTTCGAGGAACACTCTTGTATCATTTTATTAATGTTTGAATGACATCATTTTGGGCCAAATCACAGTGGTGTCATGTTTGGTTTTCTTTATTTCAGGAAGCAAAGACAACACCTGTAGAATATGGAGATGATGACTGTAGAGTTACTTCCCTTGCCGGCATTTTAAATGATGGATTAACCAATCAAATTGAGTCAGAAGTAACCAAATGTATGGAAGCTGGTTTGCCCAGTGAAATTGAAACTGGTATTACCTATACATTATAGTTATAAAAACAGCAAAACTGAGACTTTGAGCTAAAGAAGGTAAAGGAAAATCAACAGTTGAAGTGACGTCAGTTTTCTTTATTAGTTGCTTTGCTGATTGTTGAAATAACAATAATTTTTGAAATTCAGCCTTAAAATGTTCATAGCATAGCAGTATATCATTAGTATGTGCATAATAAATCATCACAACTGATTTTCAAACTTATTCAATTGTCAATTTTTTTTCTTCAAATTTTGAGAGATATCAACAGTAAGAACAATTTTAAATTTAAAGTATTGATATGGCCTAGTCATTTTCTCACATAGAGAGATTTTAGAATTTCTTTTGCTGCTGAAAGAAAGTAGTTAATATGAAGAAAAAAAATCTGCTTCTCCCAATGTAATCAACTGTCTGTCATATTTATTGAATTTCAATAAGCAACCATAGTATTAAAATGTGCAATTGAGACAGTTTGCACTGTTTATTGTCAAAATCATTTATACAAATGAAAAAGCTCTTGTCATTTTTCATAATGCATGTAAGTTCATACTGAATTCACATTTGCATGACCCTTAGAAGTGTTGGATGTTTTCTTGTACAAAGTGTTGTTGATTTTAGTATAAATATTTTGAGTTATTGTTAAGACATATTTTGAAGTTTTGCTGTAAGCATATTGTTTAACTTACATTGTACATTATTTGTCTAGCTTAAATCATGGTGAGGTATAATCTCTCATGTGATAAAACAACATTCCTAATGTTTCAACTCCATGATAGAAAGTACATTCCATTCATTGCTGTCCATTTTTCTCATTTGCAGTTTAAAATAAATTATTTTTATTGAACAATGAAATATTTACAACAAATACATATCATATTTTTATTTCTGGTCAAAATATTTTGATATAAGAATGCATGTACATGTATACTAATTTAAGACTGAATACTAACCTCAATGATTTTTTTTTTTGTATTTTAAAGAAAGTTTCTAAGTAATGGGAATTTATTTAGAGATTTTAAATAACATTTTACACAATAAATACCAGTATTTAAACCATATGTTTAACATGTGATATTCATTTATCTGTTGTGTTTTTTTTTCTGTATTCAAAACAAAATAGGTAATGATAATATTATATGTAAATATAAAACCATTAACAATGTATAACTATTTAAATGTGTTTAAAACCTAAAACTAAATAAATGACTTTAATTTTTTAAAGTTATTTTATTAGTTTCAATTTTCTAGTCTATCTATTCATAATAAGGTACAGTATTTTCGTGCATGAAAAGTTGTCCAGAACTTATTTTTAACTGGTAGATATTAATGTAGTGATGTTTAAGATATTCATTAAAATTTATTGGGTTTTAAACTAAAATACAAAATATAATACTTTTATGAATTTTCTACTTCTGAATAACTGATGTAATGCAAATGATTGGAATTAATTTCATGCATTTGGTGAAAAGAATTAAAATTCCTATGACTATTCACGAATGATAAATGATGTCTTACACCATAGAATATAAGATATTATCATTTTCACATTATATAGAATAAGTCATATTGGACACATGTTTATAAATGATGTCAAATCAAATAAATCCCATTGTTAATTTAAATGACATGAGAGGAAGAAAAATGAAAGTGAAATAGCACAAGATAAGTAAAGTATTTGTTTACTTAACTGAAAGATTTTTTTTTTTTTTTTTTATCTTTTTGAGGGGACAAGATTTAAGATTGCATTCTCCATATATATTTATTTAATTGATAGAGCATTCAGTGGTGGAAAAGAAATACATGTATTTATATAAGTTTGTTTTTCTTTTTGTTCAAAGTAAGACAATGTGCCTTTAACATCTACGTGGTAGAAAAAGAACTGGAATAAAAATCTCTGTGTATTTTTTACCATTTGAATGTAACTCTGACCTCATCAAAGTGTTTTTACCATGAAATCTGTATGTCTGTGTGTATATATGAATAAATGTTCATTAAAATTACATAAAAAATTGACACTTTTGGGCATTGAAATAATACAAAATCTAAGAAACAAAACAGCATCATGATTTGATATAGTGACATGATTTATTTTAGTTTATATGAATGAAATAAGTTATTCTGCTATGTAACAATAGTTAAAATAAATTGTATTAATTACACCATGATACATATATAATAGATATATATTTTTAAAGTTACGGCTCTGTTTACATTTGCCTGTCTTGAACATATTGTAACATATTCTGAGTAATATTTATTTCTTGTTTTAGGTTTGTCTCTGATATGTTTTCCTTGTTTTAACATTCCGTAATTTATTTATATTCTGAATTAAACCGTCCATCAGTATTTTGTGATCTTTATACTTTGCACTTTTTAGCTCACATGAGCACAACGTGCTCAAGGTGAGCTTTTCTGATCGCCTTTTGTCCGGCGTCCGTCGTCCGTGCGTGCGTCCGGCGTCAACAATTGCTTCAAACAACATCTCCTCCTAAACGGCTAGGCCAATTTGAAAAATATTTTGCAGGAATGTTCCTTGGATGAAGCTCTACTAAAGTTGTATAAATGGTTCTGGTCCATCGCATAATTAGGTCACAGGAGCTAAAAATAGATTTTAAAAATGAAAATTTAAAAAATCTTCTTCTCTGAAACCACAAGGCCTAGCCTTTTGATTTTTGGTATGTAGCATGATCTTATGACTCTTTACCAGGATTGTACAAATTATGACCCTGGGGTCAAAATTGGCCCCGCCCCAGGGGTCACTTTTTGGAATATAGGAAAAACTTGAAAAAATCTTCTTCTCCGAAACCACAAGGCCTAGCCTTTTGATTTTTGGTATGTAGCATCATCTTATGGGCCACTACCAAGATTGTACAAATCATAGCCCTATGGTGATAAATGACCCCGCACCAGGGGTCACGTGTTTTACATAGAGTTATATTGGAAAATCTTAAAAAATCTTCTTCCATGAATGCATAAGGCCTAGAGCTTAGATATTTGGTATGAAGCATCATCTTATGGGCCACTACCAAGATTGTACAAATCATAGCCCTATGGTGATAAATGACCCCGCACCAGGGGTCACTTGTTTTACACAGAGTTATATAGGAAAATCTTAAAAAATCTTCTTCTATGAATCCATAAGGCCTAGAGCTTAGATATTTGGTATGAAGCATCATCTTATGGGCCACTACCAAGATTGTACAAATCATAGCCCTATGGTGATAACTGACCCCGCACCAGGGGTCACTTGTTTTACACAGAGTTATATAGGAAAATCTTAAAAAATCTTCTTCTATGAATCCATAAGGCCTAGAGCTTAGATATTTGGTATGTAGCATCATCTTATGGGCCACTACCAAGATTGTACAAATCATAGCCCAATGGTGATAAATGACCCCACACCAGGGGTCACTTGTTTTACATAGAGTTAAATAGGAAAATCTTAAAAAATCTTCTTCTATGAATCAATAAGGCCTAGAGCTAAGATTTTTGGTATGTAGTAGCATCTAATGGTTCATTACAAAGATTTTCAAAGTCTTGGCCCTACGGTGATAAATGACCCAAAATATGGCCCATTGCTTAGATATTTGGTGTGTAGTATTGTCAGGGGTAAAATGTTTTAGATTAAGTTATATCAGAATCCTTGTCTGTTTAAAAACCTTGACATCAGTTGAAGCAATGGTACTCAGGTGAGCGATTCAGGGCCATCATGGCCCTCTTGTTATTGTGTAAGGCTATGAATAAAGCAGTATGCTACCTTCCATATTTAGCCACATTCCAATTCAAATGGTTTAGTTATATTGATTTTTGTCACTCAGTCCCGCACTACTGAGGGTTTGAATCCCAACTGGGTCACTCATTACAGGAAGCCATCCCAGCTGGCTTAAAGTAGGTCGGTGGTACTACCCAGATATTTTGTGTATTCAGGGTCTTCCTCCACAAGTAATGAAGCTGGACGTTGCTGATTGACTAACACTGTCACAGCTACAATAAACGCCACCAAATATAATAATTTTGAAATACATGTACATGTATTTAGGGTCATCGATAACAGATTAGGTTTCAGTTTTGACCCCTGCCCCCTTTTGGTCAAGGGGGACTTGTTCAAGTTCATTCCAGATACAAAGTACTGGTGCAGTTCAGGAACTTGTTAATGGCATTAGAATTGGTTGTAAAAACTGGTTTTCTAATCGATGTAAGAAAAGATTGAACAACCAAGGAACAAACTACATTTTATTTGTTTGTATAAAGTGTTTGCCAAAATGATTTTAATGTTTATATTTTCAATAGCTTTATTTCTGTGGTGAGTTTCTTTTGTTGCTGGTAAGTCTACTCAGTTGAAATTATATAATATTTCAAAATTCTTTTTGTATTGTACTGGTTTTAATGTAAAGTGGTAATAAGAATAATGAGCAATATTTGAATTTCAGCACCTAGATAACTTAATCTGTAAGGATATCCCTTTTTCGTTTAAAACAAACTTGTAATGGGTTTTAGAAAAGAAACAAAAACACAATCACTGTTTTTAGATAGTAATTTTTTTCTGGTGTCCCAATTTTTTTTAGCTAGATCTGAGAGGTACTTTTGTACATGCATTTGTGTTTATTTATTAATTTTGTTCATTAGAAAAAACAAAAAAAAACAACTGATAGTATGATTAAATGGTATCAGTCCGGTCTTGAATATTAAATCTCAAAATTAGACATTCAGAATCTTATGTTTCATATTGTGTTTGCACCATTAACAAAGCTCATTTAGATGAATTGCTTATGAGATGGAACGTTGTGTGGATCCTGTACCAATTATTAGCATATGTAATTTTTCAAGGAAGAAAATATATGTAGAAGGGAAAATCAAATCATTTGCATGTCTGAAAGTTTGCTGCATTTTTTTTTCAGATTTTTTTTTTCTGAAGAGACCAAATCTGTACAAATATTTTGTCTTTAAAAGAGAAAACATCTAAAAAAAACACACCTACTGCAACAGATAAAAGATGCTTTTGGTACTTTCATTATTTTTAATGTCAACATGCGTTCAGATGCTATCCTGCAATTACACACTGTATTTTGTCTGAGAGAATTAAGGAGGTGAAAATGGTAGTGACATTCTTTGTGAAATCATTGTCTTTGTTTTATATTTATTAAAATTTCATGAAAATGGTTATGTTTTGTTTTCAGTCTGTTCAATTTCTGATTTTGCTAATAAGGCTTACTAAGGTTTGTTTTGGTCCCGATGGTACCCGAGTAATTGATCTTTTTTTTTTATTTGGTCGATTGGCTGAATAGTCGGAAAACCTGCAAGCATTGCAGTGGTCCGAGTGTCGGGTAACGAAAATGTGATCGGCTACTGTTTTTAAACCCGCCGAGAAACAGTAGCCGATCAAAAAACGTCGGCCCATACTGGTCTTTGTCCCATTGTCTCGCTCGCCCTCTGGAGCTTTCGTATAGCCTCTGTCAGTCTCTACCGAGGGTCGTGTATTCGAATACTTCCTCCCCACGCCATAGTTTATTGGTCGGGACTCAATTGGCTGACTGGAAAAACAATCCTTGATAAAATTCGACCATAAAGCCATGGTCCACCGGTTACGACACGCTACGCTATAAGGGGAGGTAAATACTGAGGCGGAGTTTGGAGGTAGCAGTGGTTATCGACAACTGTAAGGGGAGGTAAATACTGCGGCGGAATTTGACCAAATTCGTTAAAAAAGTGAGGATTCATCTCCCTTGCTTTGGCGTTCAACACAGGACTTGTTGGACTAAGACCACAATTAATTTTACTATATGTTCTATATAAGCATATATACAAACGACAATTTCTGTAAGGAAAATTGACATCCAAACTTACCCTCAGTAGATAGATCTATTCAAGAGAAATAATTCTGTCCATTTTAAACATGGGATAACCCGACTACTTTTTGACCTATTTAAGGCTAAATAACATACGTATGAATTTAATCCACCGGTCGGCCATTTCACACCAATTTTCTCAAAAATTCCCCTCTCAGTAATGCTCAACTTTTAAGGTTGTTGTGCAATAAGGCCTCCAAATTGGGCATTTTATGACTATTTTAACTGTGTTCTATAGAATTTAATCCTTTATTGCATGTCTTTCAGTCAAAAACTCCCCTTAATTCAGCATTAAATAGGGTCACTATTTTCTGTGTAGGCACATCCGGGTAACCAAGGGCAGGTAATTGTGGTCTTAGTCCTGTTGGAGACCAATATCATGAAAGGCGATGTGTCATGACCCTAGCCTGCATCAGCACTAGTTCTGTGAATAACGTCCCCAAATGACGGCGCGCTGAGGTGCTGGGGTAGCCTACATGACTTCGATTCCGTAGTTTGTTGGTTCAATCGTCCTAGGTGGCAAGAATGTATCACGTCTTTTCAAGGTACATAGTACTGGTCCAACTCTTGCTTCGTCGAGAAAGGTTAGTATATGTTGAAAACTTGTTTCCCCAGTCGACGTTATAATATATGTTAAAACTAACGTACTCTAATTACTGAAATGAAACTCTCGTTCATTTTTGACACACATAATAATGTAACTTTAACAAATATCTTGGCAAAGATGAAATCAAGGTGGTCGTGGAGTTTGTATTATTGTGATATTTCATATTCTTACAGGTTTTTTTTTATTTTTTATTTATTTATTTTTTTTTTTTCAACGAAATAACGAAATATTTTATTCCCAGGCTAAATCAAACATACTTCTGAATCCGAACCCAGACGTGGAAAATGCAACGTTCTGTTTCTTTTCTTATACCATGGTTCTCAATACAGTTACAACGCTAACAAAAAAAAAAAAAAAAAAAAAAAGACATCTGGAAGTTTAATGATTCAATATACGATTCATGGCAGAAGATAGAATTAAAATAGCTGAAACATTTTAACCGGTGAGAATATATATTACTTTTGCATGATGTCATTTCTGTAAGTATTTTATGCCGACATATCAATACATTACTTTTAAAAAAGAAAGATAAAGCCTCTTAAAAAAAAAAAAAAAAAAAAAAAAAAAACCTTTGGTTATATTTAAATAAATATAATACCAATAAAAATTTTCGCTCTGAAATTTTGAGCACGTGAGAATAACATTACATGTGTATGTAATATTTCCTGAAACTGGAATTAAAAAAATAACAACAACAAATGTATTCATTAACCATTCTCGGTGGCAAAATGGTTTGAGAGCTGTCTTGTTTCCGACCAAAACCAACGTCGCTGATGATGGCACTGGTATGACTCCCTTTATTGTGGTAACCAACTTATACACGACGTAATGTACGCTAGCACTATATCTGACTTATGTCGATAACGTTTCGAAATGTCGTTAACTCCAAGCAGACTGGTTTTTAGCTACAGTTGTTTCGGAATTTTAATCACGGTACCGGAAACCATGTAACGCACACAGTTCTTACCTCCAACATGGAGATCCAGATATGTTTTGTCAACAACCCATAATCCAGTTGCCTCATTATATAAATGGGATCATCAACTTTGACATTATTTTACCTTAGAGAAACATGACTGATTATACATTCTTCGCCGTGAAAGATTTAAACAGCATTGATTCACAAGCGATGGACATACAGGCTAACATTGCTGCCGGCAATAAGGCGGAAACAGAAGGAACTGTTGTTATGGAAATTGGAACCATCCGACCCCGGCCACAGATTGGGTTACTGGGGGCAGTGACGTTCGGTATGGGTTGTATGATAGGGTCGGGCATCTTCGTCACGCCGAAAGGGTCTCTACAGCACACCCAGTCTGTCGGTAAGATTGTGTTCCATTTTGCAGCAGGATCTGTACCAGTGAATTTACACATGCAATGGAATTGTAATGCATTTTTTTTTTTTTTTTTTTTTGTCATGGCAAGTACCTATTTTTGTTTCATTCTGTAAACACAACAAAATTTGAACTATCACTGAAGGTGATTAATACCCCCGCAAAACGCTTTGATACAAGAGAAGCCAGACTTTAGGTGGAGAATAGATAAGAACCTATATACATAGGATATTGGTTATGACAGTAAGTAAGTAAAAAATATGAAAGTAAAGTCTTTATTTATTTATTATTTATTTAAGGTAGAGTTAAGGCACAATAATTTAAAAGTGTAGAGTTACAGTTCTTGTACACCGTGCTCCTCGTAGTCGCCATCTGTTTACACTTTAAGTTTCAAGTCAATATTTGAGTTATGTTCTGGACAAGAAAAAATGAATCAAACAAAGCGTCTTAATTTAAAAATGGAAAATGGGACCAGGAAGAGTCACAGTTCTCGGACACTGCACTTCTCTTAGTCACCATCTGTCTATGTTTTAAGATTCAAGTCAATACCTTGATAGATTTCAACTTATGTGCCGTACAAGAAAACTCCAGCGGACCGACCGACTGACTTACCACAAGGTGACTCCTATATACCCCCCCCCCCCCCCACACACACACACAAAATTATATATAATATATATATGTGACTATTTTTTTTTTTTAAATAGCAAAAGGACTCTTTTGCCTACATATTTTTTTCTGACTAGAATTCAATTTCTGTTGTAATTTAAAATGAGACTATGAGTCATGCTCGACTTAAGAGTAGATAGTTGATTTTTCAATAGATCGGAAACAATTTTTTTTTTCCCCTCTCTCTCTAGGCGCCAACTTGGTCACGTGGACAGTATGCGGAATGGTGTCTATGGTATGGGGTCTCGTGTACGGGGAGCTCGGGACGCTGCTGCCAAGGTCCGGCGGGGACTTCACCTACATTAAGGAAGGTATCGGAAGTATTCCCGCCTTTCTGTTCGTGTGGGCTTTTCCTTTATTCAGCAAAACGGCATCGATGGCTGTTCTGTCATTAGTTTTCGCGGATTATTTTTGCGCGCCCATATTTGGTTCTTGTGTCCCGCCAGACAGCATAAGGAAAACAATAGCTGCCCTGATGATAGTCACGCTTTGTATAACCAATGTCATCAGCGTAAAATTCGGGGCGATAACTCAGATGATCTGCACTGTTGCCAAGGTACTTGCCCTCGTTGTTATTTCATTAGGAGGGATTGTATTCATTGCTCAAGGAAAAACGGATAATTTATCTACCGGATTCGCTGGCTCAGCAACAGAAGTGGGTTCCTATACGCTTGCAGTTTACTCTTGTATGTTTGCATATGGTGGCTTTAATAATATAGGTGAGATTGCCGAAGAGTTGGAAAATCCCAGGAAGAATATACCACGAGCCGTCATGATATCAGTAGCCGGGGTTACATTGATATATGTGATGACGAATGTTTCCTACCTTGTGTTGCTCTCGAAAGTGGAGTTTCTGTCGTCGTCTGCTGTAGCCTACGATTGGGCCCTGAAAGTAATACCAGGTGTGGCCCTGCTGGTTCCCATCAGTGTCATGGTGTCCGTGTATGGGGCAGCAAACGGAAATTCCTTCAGTACACCAAGGATCCTGTTCGCAGCATCAAGAATCGGACACTTTCCGGAATGTCTTAGTTTTCTTCATGTACGGTCTAAGACACCCGTAGTTTCTATAATTGTAATACATATAATATCTCTTGTGATGCTAGTTCCCGGCGAGATCGGTACCCTTATAAACTTCCTGAGCTTCATAACATTCCTTGGCATCTTATTTACATCTGCAAGTTTGATCCGTTTGAGACAGAGAGTAACACCAGAAGACCAAGGCTTTAGAACACCAATACTTATCCCCATCTTGTCCATTTTGCTTTGTTTATTCATGCTGATAGCGCCATTTTTTCCAACTCCAAAAATTGAATTTGTATACAGTTTAGCCTTTGTACTTGCTGGTATCCTTCTGTATATTCCATTCGTGCATTTTCGTCTCAAAGTTCCGGGAATCAATCGTTTCACCACCTTGCTGCAATTGATTCTTAATATATGTCCAACCGCAAAGGTAGATTAAGACTACCTCACGACCTTTAAAATTCAAGTTTAATATGCACAAAATGCTTCGACACAAGGTTGCTGAAAGTTTATTTCAATGAAAAGGAATTTATTAGAGCAATATATGACTTTTGGAATACTGGACTAAGACATATTTAATTATTCAATCACTATGTAAGCACTCATAGAATGGGCATATGAAGATCCGACTATGTGTATAATTGACATCCCGTCTTATGTTGGCACCTGGTGCAGCGACCGTAAAATTTAATAGACTGAACTGGACATGCTGATGTTTTAACCTGAAGACATTCCAAGAGAGGTTAGCTAAACTAGAGAGGACCAAACGAGCAGTAGACGTTCGATGTCAACTGAGGGACTGTCACCCTACTTCATGTAATTTTATATGTTTCATATCGTGTTTGAGCCATTAACAAAGCTGTTTAGATGAAGATGAATGGCTTATGTGATGGAATGTTAAGTGAATCTTGTACTAGTTACTAACATATGTAATTCTTTTCAAGGCAGATACTATATCTAAAAGGAATGAGTAAAATGTAAATTAAAAATACGTCTTTATGATGAAGCATCTTTCAGAAGTTTCTAAAATAACAAAATTTCTTAAACTATTTTGTCTTGGGATGAGAAAATTCTAAATGAAAATAACATAAATGCAATGACTTAATGATGCGTTTAGTATCACTAGGTAGTAGATTTTCATTATAATATACAGATGTGCATGACAGGTTGCTTTACCCCGCTTCACAGAAATGAGAGCTATATAGGAATCGTGCTCGCAACGTCTTGTCACGTCCCGCTCTTCATTCATATTACATGAAGGTAAAATATATTTAAGGTCAGCCAACGCTCTGATACAATCCTGCGATTATGCGTTTTAAAATAACGACGTTGACTGTGTTTTGTCTGAGAGAGCTAGAAAGAGGACATGATAGTGGCATACTTTGTGACATTGAAATTGTTTGTACAAAAAAAAGAAGAAAATATCACTGAGAATATACTCTTTTTGTGTGCAGCTACCTTCCTCTCTTTTTTATATCTGCCTTCCTGACAAACAAACAATATCGATTCTTTTAATGACAGTTGATTGATCAGAAGGAACCATCACAAATTGTTCCATGATCAGTAGGTGCGAAAATACGTTTACACGGTCGTGTTGATATTACGATTCGCCTACTTTCTCTTAAGAGGGTCGACCTTACAAAACCATCTTGGTTAAAAGGAGTTAATAAAGACTTCGAACAGTCGCACTGAAATTATATAGGATATATTATCTAGGGACCAGGCATAATGCTCGAGGTGTTTGAAGAATCGCCTTAATATTTATACAGAGTAAGAAGGTCTTATTCAGGGGGCCTAGTCTATTTCGAGTCATCGCCGGTATTCAATGAATTGCCACATTGAAGAATCGCAAAACCACTGCTATGTAATATATTCTATTGTGTTTTCAATCTGATTTGTTTCAGATTTACTAAACCTCTTATACGTAGGATTCACATGCCTGAAACGTTTGTATCTCACCCTACTTTAACTCTACCTAAAAAGATTTATGTTCATTTAAGGTAAAGTCCCTGTAATGGTTCCGCTACGTCTTGCACCACTTAACCTCTACCAAGATAACCAAGGTACCCTAATGAAACATTAGGAAACCTTGGTTATTTCCGTGAAAGGTCATAAGGTCCGAAGTGTAGCGGAACCATTACAGGGACTTTACCTTGAATGACTAGGTGAATACTAATAAATGGTATAAATGAAAAAATGATTTTTCTTTGCCGAGCAGACTTTAGAATCTGAACAACAATATCATATAAACAAATAGAGAGGCCCCTGATTAGCTGATAAGTGGTCGTCTGACCTAGGTCTGCTCTGTTTGCCAAGGCGTCAAAACACTGAACACATATAGGTAAATGACGAGTGAGACACCATTTGCAATTACCTGTAATTAAGCAGCGATATATAAATGCCTAATTTGAATTTAATATAGAATACAATGTAGCAGTAGTGTCTATAGTAACTGACTGATAAGCGTCCACCACGTGACCGAGGAACCTAGGTTTCTGCTTGGCCGCGACATACCAAAGTCGCGAATATTCTCATTTGCTTTGCGTTCTGCATATAATAGTAAATTACAGGCCTTGATGGTCCGGTGTGAGGGTAAGGTAGCTGGACGTGGTATCCGGCGTGATATGGCAGAGAGGCAGTTGCACTATATCAATCGGAACTTCTTTGGTAATGGATAGTTCCCTGACACTAACTTTTATTTGAATAAAAATAGGTTTGGCCACAAACAATGACATGTGCTCCTTTGTTAACATCGAGTTTGTGGGACAAAATCTAACTGTAATCTATTATTAAGATATGCTAAGAGGTGGGTCATGGAACTATGCATTCCGTCATTCTTCATCACAGAGGAGTTCTGATTGTGCACTATATCTGTCTCATGTAGACAAACCTCCCCTTGATACTTAACTGATATCGTTTAGACACGTTTAACTCAACCGTAAGGTAATAAAACAGTTCAACGGTTACTTTGACATTAAGTGAGTATTCCCAAACTTGGTATCACTCAACAAATCATCTAGAACTTGGTCCGTGATTATTTGTATATATACATGTACTTTGGGGCATCGTTCTCAATGGCCGAGCGGTTAGAGAGCCGTCTTTTTTCCAACCATATGTACCAAAGTTGTTAATGGTTGTACCGATATATCTCCCTCCTTCAGCGCTCATTTTATACCAACGGACAGTCCCAGGACTGGTTCACTCGATATGACAGGGTGTGGTATCATGTTATTTGTGTACGATGAAATGTCACGATGCGCTTACACTATACGTATCAGACTCTAGAGTAGAGGTCAAAGTTTACAAATGTCGGTAGGGCATCATCCCAAGTTGGATTTTTTATCACCTGACTGGTGGAAACCAAGAAACGCGCAAAGATCTTACATTCAACATAGAGATACAGCTATGTATTGTCATTGACCCATAATTCAGTTGTCCTCATTTGAGATACTTAAGACCAAGACGTTGACTTTTGACATGATAATATCTTATAGCTGAACGCGTTTCCAGCATAAATGAACATACACACACACTGAGATTCTAACGCAAGTTTGTCTGTTTATAAGAGAACACTGATTTATAAGCGATGGACACACAGGTGAAAAGTGCAGCAGAGGATAAGACTGAGATAGAAAAAACAGTTGTCATGGAATCTGGCACCATTCGACCCCGGCCCCAGATTGGGTTGCTGGGGGCAGTGACGTTCGGCATTGGCTGCATGATAGGGTCGGGCATCTTCGTCACGCCGAGAGGGTCCCTTCAGTACACCCAGTCTGTCGGTAAGCTTGCGTCCCGTTTGCAACATGATTTTCACATGTAAATATAATCGAAGTATAGTTCAGGTTTATTCTGTCATAATAACAATGAGATTAACTATTTTGCTAATCCTATACACAATTAAAGACATGTCTTTGAATTTTATCTCGTAAGAATTCAATTTTTGTTTAATTAGGGAGGTCATATTTCTCATTATTCCATCATAGTTTTGATAGTAGATTAATAAATATACATCATATCGTCTTGCATTTTGAAAACAAATTCATGGTACATTTTATTTTTCTAGGCGCCAACTTGGTCACGTGGACAGTATGCGGACTGGTGTCTATGATATGGGGTCTCGTGTACGGGGAGCTTGGGACGCTGCTGCCAAGGTCCGGCGGGGACTTCACCTACATTAAGGAAGGTGTTGGAAACATTCCCGCCTTCCTGTCCGTGTGGGCTGTTCCTTTATTCAGCAATACGGCATCGATGGCTGTTCTGTCATTAGTTTTCGCGGATTATTTTTGCGCGCCCATATTTGGTTCTTGTGTCCCGCCAGACAGCATAAGGAAATCAATAGCTGCTCTGATGATAGTCACGCTTTGTATAACCAATGTCATCAGCGTAAAATTCGGGGCGATAACTCAGATGATCTGCACTGTTGCCAAGGTACTTGCGCTCGTTGTTATTTCATTAGGAGGGATTGTATTCATCGCCCAAGGAAAAACGGATAATTTATCTACCGGATTCGCTGGCTCAGCGACAGAAGTGGGTTCTTATACACTTGCAGTGTACTCTTGTATGTTTGCTTATGGTGGCTTTAATCATATAGGCGAGATTGCCGAAGAGTTGGAAAATCCCAGGAAGAATATACCACGAGCCGTCATAATATCAGTAGCCGGGGTTACATTGATATATGTGATGACGAATGTTTCCTACCTTGTGTTGCTCTCGAAAGTGGAGTTTCTGTCGTCGTCTGCTGTGGCCTACGACTGGGCCTTGAAAGGAATACCAGGTGTGGCCCTGCTGGTTCCCATCAGTGTCATGGTGTCCGTGTATGGGGCAGCAAACGGAAATTCCTTCAGTACACCAAGAATCATGTTCGCAGCATCAAGAATCGGGCACTTTCCGGAATGTCTCAGTTTTCTTCATGTTCGGTCTAAGACACCCGTAGTTTCTATAATTGTAATGCATTTGATATCTCTTG
>JAIFHC010000317.1:0-50000 GCA_021229015.1 Solen grandis | reverse complement strand
CTCCATAGAAGGAGTAATTTTTTTTTACCTTTTATTAAGATTAATTACGTAGATCTATGTGAAAATGCAAATCATTTCTCGTATTAGTAATTAATCAGATCTTGAACAGTAGTTGTATCAATACCTAGCGTAACAAAGTTTTGAAAATTATTAATTCAGCTGCGAACATACTACGACGTATTTATATTAAACAACATGTAACAACGATAGGTGTTTAAGAATGGTTAAATTTTAAATATTTACATCCCAACAGCAGTTCTGATACGTGACAAAAGTAGCCTAACTTTCATTCGAACATAGGCGTGGTTCGTTTCACTACGAACACTAAATATTAAACACAGCATAGTAAAACATTTTGGCACCTTGCCAAAGTCTAGTAGACGATGGAATTAAATAAGTTCAAATTGATTTTTAATACAGATCTAGAATTAGATTTAAATAATGACTAGGATGAACATGATGAATGTGCAATGTAGGTTTAAATAAACGCTTAAAAAGTGTTATTCAAAGATCAAAGTACTTGTTCATATATCAGTGTACATGTTTTTCAAATATCAGCGTACATGTTGTTCAAATATCAGTGTACATGTTTTTCAAATATCAGTGTACATGTTGTTCATATATCAGTGTACATGTTGTTCATATATCAGTGTACATGTTGTTCAAATATCAGTGTACATGTTTTTCAAATATCAGTGTACATATTGTTCAAATATCAGTGTACATGTTGTTCATATATCAGTGTACATGTTGTTCAAATATCAGTGTACATGTTGTTCAAATATCAGTGTACATGTTGTTCAAACATCAGTGTACATGTTGTTCAAAAATCAGTGTACATGTTGTTCAAATATCAGTGTACATGTTGTTCAAATATCAGTGTACATGTCTTTCAAATGTCAGTGTACATGTCTTTCAAATATCAGTGTACATGTTGTTTTCAAATATCAGTGTACATGTTGTTCAAATATCAGTGTACATGTTGTTCATATATCAGTGTACATGTTGTTCAAATATCAGTGTACATGTTGTTCAAATATCAGTGTACATGTTGTTCAAATATCAGTGTACATGTCTTTCAAATGTCAGTGTACATGTCTTTCAAATATCAGTGTACATGTCTTTCAAATGTCAGTGTACATGTTGTTCAAATATCAGTGTACATGTTGTTCAAATATCAGTGTACATGTTTTTCAAATATCAGTGTACATATTGTTCAAATATCAGTGTACATGTTGTTCATATATCAGTGTACATGTTGTTCAAATATCAGTGTACATGTTGTTCAAATATCAGTGTACATGTTGTTCAAATATCAGTGTACATGTTGTTCAAAAATCAGTGTACATGTTGTTCAAATATCAGTGTACATGTTGTTCAAATATCAGTGTACATGTCTTTCAAATGTCAGTGTACATGTCTTTCAAATATCAGTGTACATGTTGTTCATATATAAGTGTACATATTGTTCAAATATCAGTGTACATATTGTTCAAATATCAGTGTACATGTTGTTCAAATATCAGTGTACATGTTGTTCAAATATCAGTGTACATGTTGTTCATATATCAGTGTACATGTTGTTCAAATATCAGTGTACATGTTGTTCAAATATCAGTGTACATGTTGTTCAAATATCAGTGTACATGTTGTTCAAATATCAGTGTACATGTTGTTCAAATATCAGTGTACATGTTGTTCAAATATCAGTGTACATGTTGTTCATATATCAGTGTACATGTTGTTCAAATATCAGTGTACATGTTGTTCAAATATCAGTGTACATGTCTTTCAAATATCAGTGTACATGTCTTTCAAATATCAGTGTACATGTCTTTCAAATGTCAGTGTACATGTCTTTCAAATATCAGTGTACATATTGTTCAAATATCAGTGTACATATCTTTCAAATGTCAGTGTACATGTCTTTCAAATATCAGTGTACATGTTGTTCATATATCAGTGTACATGTTGTTCAAATATCAGTGTACATGTCTTTCAAATATCAGTGTACATTTCTTTCAAATATCAGTGTACATGTTGTTCAAATATCAGTGTACATTTCTTTCAAATATCAGTGTACATGTTGTTCAAATATCATTATACATATTGTCCGTTTGGAGGAAATAGTAGTTTTGCGGTACCTGCATGTAAACTGTATTGCATTAATTTCTTCTATGTTGGCGTGTATGAAACAACTTAACAAAATAGTTGATTTTCATCTCCTTTAAATTCACGATATGTACATGTAATATAATATCGTAAAACAATGCACTTGAGATGTAAATAGGGATTGAATTTCACACTTTGATGATTCATCGAGGATATGAACAAGACCTACAATGAGGCTAATCTAAGTGTTTGGTGTAGTCATTCGGACTCCGGCCACTTTGAACAATCATAGTTCATACTCCTAGGAAACCCCAAAATGTGTAATCCTTACTTGTATTAGTTACATCTAGTAAGGAGGTTTGATTCATAAACAAAATGTAAACGAAAGCGGGGGTTCTAAAACTTAGGCGTGTAAAGATTATTGGTACTTTTCGAGAACTAATTAGATTCCCAAATTCTTCTCCGGAATAAAACAAGAAAGCTTTAGCATCTGTTTCAACATGTAAATGCTAGTTATAGATTTGCTATGTCTTACCATGAGGGTGATACCAACTCTGTGTTTTGTATGAGAACATTGGTATTGATGTTCTAATTTTCCTTATTTTTGGTTTGTAAGAAACGGGTTGTTTTATAAGCTGGAAAACTTATTTGATTTAGTACTATATAGTATTATACTTAACTATAATCGGCTTCATAACATCATATCTTCATTGAGATAAAGCTAAAGCAAGTATGTTTTGATAACGTTAGCTAAAAATTACAAATATATGCCAAGTTTTGTGATACAAAAGATATATACTTGTTTTTGCTTGGATTTCATTGGCTCAATTGATTTGATTTTTGTTAAGTTTCATTATGTGTTGCAACAAAACTCCCTATAAAGACCACCTCAGTATTAGGGACATCTTACTTTTAAGATCATTATATTCAGGACTCTTCCAAATTATACTTTTTCATTGACTACACTCCTTTCTTCTCCTCTTCTTGTGTGAAAATTCACGAAAATAAGACATTACAATATACAACATGTAGTACAAAAATCTACACAAACATTGGGTTAACTTCAATAAAACAACCGTATTTAATTTAGTTAATCGTAACAGATCAACTGATCAGAAATCTATCCAAGAATAGTTACATCGGACCAAGATGTTTAAATAACGTATGAAAAACCGAAAGAAGTTTATCCAAGAAATTTTTCTCAAAGATAGCGAACTTGAATCTGAGAAACATGTATTGTTGTGGCCGAGCCGTCTAACTTGTATGCAAGCTTAATCTAAGAATGTCACTCATGTCATGCTTTCATAGGAAGAACCAGCAACATACGTGTACCAGTATATTTAGTTTTGGACGCGTGCTGTCGGTGCTCACTAATGTGGTCAGTTAATACATTTGCCCACATCAACACGTGAGGTACTGACGCACCGACCCTGTATATCTAAATCAATTGATTGACAAAATATTGCTGGCTTTTTCTGTTGCGAACGACAGTTAAATACTTGCATTCTTTAAAGTCACAAGTCATGTTTTTATTAAAATGCATATGCATTAATAGGGTTTTTTAAGCAAAGTTAATGGTGACAGTACCACTTATCATGGTAGGTTTCATGGATTATTAATGTAGCTATTAATCAATAAGCTAGACGTTGTCAACAGTTTGATTTAAAAGACATTTCCTCTGAAACCACAGGACAGAGGCATGTATGATCCTTGGGTGGTTCTTTATAAAAGTTGCGTGTAGAAATTTGGATGCAGTGGCGACTCATATAATTTTCATTTAATGTTGAACCACAACGATTTTATTTTCGTTATTTTCTGTTAAAATATGTCAGTAGAAGTAATGTGTTGAAATTAAAAGTTGAATAATTCTACCTAGGTTCTACCCAGGAACTTGTCTCCCGTGTATCGGTGTTATACACCGGGCACATAAAAGAACCAATGAGTCTATTCGTAAAATGAGCCAGGGTATCGCACCCGTATTTCCTTGTATTCAACCACTGTCTCTTCCGATGCTGTCTCTTCAGAAGAAAAAAAACAGGACTCACAGGTGGGAAATCCTTGACCTCAATGTCTAATATATGGCCATAATAATCAGAAAATGATTGCTAGCCATTACAATAAAAGGATACTACAGTTATCACTTTGTATCATACATCAAATAAAATATGACGATACAACCAGGCATATTACTATACATCAACTACCTTGTATAATAGCATGATATCATTGATTATACCTGAAATATCATTAGAACTGTATAGTTATGAACTTGCAATATCAAGCTTTATTTTGTAATAACGTTTTGATGACAAGAGTATATTTGTGTAGGAAATGAACATACAGTTATTTTTTATAATTTGTTGTCTACTTATATTATTTCCTTTTTTCCCCCATTCTCATTTTTATAGTATGGTCAATTAAGCGTGTTACTGTGTCACGATCCTAATTATTACTATACCTAACCATTCGAATTTAACGCCAGCTTGTATGTGTTCAAGAAAGAAAGAACAGTACCACTGTCACCAAGGTACGGGAATCAATGGAGTTCATTAATTCAAATACTGATTTTAACTTCCACACACGTAAAACGTTAGTTCATACATATTCCTGAATTTTAAGTTTATTAACAGTTTATCTGTTGTTGCGAATTTTTTGTAATCACAAATATATATTTTTGTCAAGACGGCCGATTACATTCACGTACACAACCTGATAAAAAACTGAAATTTATACTGACCAAAACACTATAGAAGACGTACTTAATTCTGAATGTTTGGAATTATCATAGATTATGCGTGCAATCGAAATTTGCTATACCAATTACGTCTTATGGGTCATATGACCCCAAAAACAACTTACAAAAACGGCATTTAACATAAACTACGTTCATGAATAATCTGAATAGGAAGTGTTTTAGAAAAGAAAATGTTTGTGGCTCACTCTAAAACAATTTTCTCTAAACCCAGTAGTCATAACTCAATATTACACTACCATAGTGGTACTTGGAAATATGAGGCTCATAGGGTGGCTAGGACCCCCAAAGTCATGGGTTTTCACGCACGTATGTATTTAGTTCGCCGCGGTAGATATTAATTAAATTCGAACTAACTGTTTAATTACCTTGACTTCAACTTGGTGTAGTTGCTCTCTCTCTCTCTCTCTCTCTCTGTCTCTCTCAACGAAATATCATAACTGTAGGATACCCCAAACGTATTCGTCGCACAACATGCCATGCTATAAATAGGGGTTTTTCTGGAAATTAGCATTGTTTAAATATTGTTTCCAATACTTTAATTATCTCAGTCCTATGTTAAGTGTTAAAGCACATAAATAATCAGCTTATTCACACCAAAAACTATTATGTACAAAGATTGGAAACTAGTGTAAATTTCTCAAAAGAACGTAACAAATTGTCCTTTTCTCGCAAAGTCACGTTTTCGAATATCTCATTTTATATTGCAGGTATGTGGGAGTAAACTGTATCTTACAATAGAACATCACATTACCATCAAAATGATACCTTATATATTAAAATAAGTCAAGAAATAAAGATGTTTTATGTAACATGAATTTTAATCATTAATCATAATTTCAAAGTAAGTATATTTTAAGATAAATCAATCTGAAAATAATTCCTTGTAGTAGTTAATATGTTAACATTTTCCACTGATTTTCCCATACTTTTTGGAAAGTTTGCAATATACAATGATCTGCAGTGTGCCTAAACAATATTTTTTTCCACTGGCTTTTTACAGGAGTTTCCTATCAGTGTTTAATGTGTCTTTGTTCACACTGATATGGTCACTTTAGGCATCCTTTCAAAATTAAAATGACTCTACTTCTAAAATGGTATACGTTTCCTGAAATTTCTGTGCTGCGCGAAAACATATGTGCGTGAAAAAATGACCCAACAATATCATATTTTATGGAACAATTCAAAATTACATTCTAAAATCAATGGTCAGAATTATATTTCATTTTACATATACGAACACATTTTGGCCCTCTGCCTAGCTGCTAAAATAAAGTAGGCCATTGAAGAAAGGCTAACGGGAGAGTTATTTCCTTATGCTCTCTATATCAAAATTCTAACGTTACTTTTCTAGGACCAATGGTCAGAATTTAAATTAATTAAGCACAAATAATCACCTAATGGCTTTCTGTCATAACTGCTAAAACTAAATTGATTGCTTTCCAAATGAAACTTTCAGTGCGTCGACTATTTTCCTTTTATATCTTATATAATAAGTTCATGAACTGAAAACGAGGTGAGTAATCTAAGGCAACTATGGTCCTATTTTTTAATGTACATTTATTTATTTATTTATTTATTTATTTATTTCATCCATGCAAAAGGATACTTCTCCGGGAAAATTTGACAATGACTGTGAACATTCTTCAGAATACCATTTATATCTTTGAACAATCTTTTACTAGGGAACATTTACTCACCACTGTCACTTCAATGAATGTGAAATAATGAGAAGTTCTCCCAACTGATATTTATCACGTAAAAGATTTATTATACAATTGAAAATTAATAAACTAAACCAATTCAAATTTCATTCGTTTATCACTTTGATAATAATGTGCATGTCCACGGTCCATTTCCTGTACCCTGGACATTTGTCTATAAGGACATGACAGAAACAACTGATTGGAATGGTTCCTACCGGCTTGCCTTGGGTGATATACCGTGACACGAATTGTATGCAGACATAGTGGATAGAAATAAAAATTTTCAATGTGAATCCACCTCAAATAAGAAATAAATGTTCTCGTGTTATGAAATTTGTCATCTACATTTTTTTCCTATTTTTAGAACATTTTTATATCAGCTCTCTTTTAAGTGTGACTTTGTGTTCTATTGTTACAACATATGGCAGAATACGAAGTTCAGATGTCAGCTTTGACATATAGCTATTGATCTATTGTTGATTTATTTTAGACGTTAAAATCAATGCTTAAAAACTGAATGAAGATTTACTGAGTCATCAACTAAACAATCTTAAGTCAATATGTTAAACAAGCACATGAAGCCAATTTATTTGTTCTTTGTAATATCATAAAACCATATTCTTTCATTAAAATGAAGATTTCATTTACGCAGTCTGCATTTATTACTGACTATATAGCTAGCCTCAGTGTGTGTGGAGGGGGTGTAATGAAGACTGTCTCACGTTTGCAAGTCACGTAGAATTCCCTAAAATCCCGAGATTTCGTGCATGCGCAATATAAATGTGAACATAAATATATATACCCAGCATACGGTAGAAGATGGTATGTTGTGATGTAAAACTAGTGTCGTGTTGAATACTCTTACCTTGTAGATCATGTGAATTAATCTTATAGCTAGACACATTTTGTTAACATCCTCAACTGTATAAACTCAAATAATTCTTTTCAATGATAGTTTTTGTTTGTAATATTTTTCAGATACCAGAGGTTGGAATGAACAAGGAAGGATATCATTACTTGGTGGCAACCATGGTAAGATCTGTGTAGGGCGCCACTGTTATTAACAATATCATACTAATTCTTAGTATGAACAGCGGCCATCTGAGCATGTATACGGCAATAATTACCGTACTGTAAATAAGAAGGATTCTTTTTCATTTATTTCATCATATCATGTAGGAAGCCCTTCAGTCGTCTACTATTGTCCAATCCATCGTAAGCCATCTTTCAGAATTATTAATATTCAGTTAATATAATGTGAAATCTTGAGAGGCATTATCTTACACTTTAAGAGAAGTTCCAGTACGATCCATCAATTTAAACAAGCCCTTAAATACCTCGTATTTTACAGTCGTCAGTACAGTCGACGGTGATCCTTTGAACAAATGGTGTTTAGTGGAAGCACTGTTCTTCGATCCGTGGCGAATTTCCTCTTCTATAATGATATAGTGTCAGAGACTGATAAACTGCAACATACTTGTACATTGTTAATAGCTACCCTTATTTATGTGAATTTTCCAATGTAAGGATAAGTATTATTTGGCTATACATATGTGTGTGTGATGTTACATAGCTTCGATTACGCAGTTCAATTCAGTAACATGCAATTTCTTATGTTATTTAATGCAAACAAAATACGGGGGCGGTTTGAAAATTTTAAGTATGCACAAAAGATCGAATACAATTTCATAATTGAAACAATTTTTTGTCGGTTACATTTCAGATATAGTTGTAGATGGAGATAAGAAATATAGCGCGTGATTTCATATTTGATGCCAGGTTGTTTAGTAATTTAACCATGGAAACATCACAACGCATTGTTTATTTCAGACAGATACAAAAATGTAATAGTACATCAATCAATAAATATTGTCCAAAAAACATATATGCAACTTTTAGTTTGAATCACTCGTATAAACCTATCTATGGATTTAATTATATTATTGTAGTAGAATATTTATATCCTCTTAGGTTTAATATTCAAGGTTTCCTTATAGTCCAGCAAACAATTTGCACGTTCTGTAATTATTCGTGACGCGTTTTTTTTAAAGGAAGGATAGATTGTGATAAGACACAAACAAACTGTCCTATTTGTTGATACTGGAGCACTGGTTAGTTATGTTGGGAAAAAGAACGATACTGTTTAAATCAGGGTCTTCGAAAAGTCTCTATCGTTAAATCTTCCAGTCTTTTCGGAGTCATTTGCACATGTTGAATTTTTCAAGTAAGGGTAAAAATCAAAATGAATATTAACTGCAGAATGGTTAAAAATCGTGTCTGCATTTTTATTGACGTAACTAATGTTACAAGTAACCATTAAGTAATGTCTTGCAAAATGTCATATTGACGACGAACAGGAAATCTCCAGCCGATGTTAAAGCTTGAAAGCACAATTTGTGACAACATGGCGACTTGTGTAGAATTGAAATGGAAAGTGTTCTGGGTTCACAAAATACAAACATTCGTTAAATTACTAGTTACACAACAGGGACGAATCCACTTTTGACACGTTAATGTGACTTACTATTACCAGTAGTCTGATATTATATATAGTTTGATACTTTGATTGATGTTTTTTTAAAAGTAGAATCATTTCTCATAAATATTTTTGAAGATTGAAGTACTAAATAATGATGTACACATATTCATACTTCCAAGTCTTGATGATACTTAATCGTTTAAGCATTTAACAATCCCATGAGGAAAATCAGTCTTAAATGGCATTACACAAGTTAACACGAATACCCTTACAGTTGCTACAATTACAGTTGCTACAAATTACACGGATACCCTTACAGTTGCTACACATTACAAGGATACCCTTACAGTTGTTACAAATTACACGGATACCCTTACATTTGCTTGTCACAAATTACACGGATACCCTTTCAGTTGTCACAAATTACACGGATACCCTTACAGTTGCTACAAATTACACGGATACCCTTACATTTGCAACAACTTACACGGATACCCTTACAGTTGCAACAAATTACACTGATACCCTTACATTTGCAACAACTTACACGAATACCCTTACATTTGCAACAAATTACACGGATACCCTTACAGTTGCTACACATTACAAGGATACCCTTACAGTTGTTACAAATTTCACGGATACCCTTACATTTGCTTGTCACAAATTACACGGCTACCCTTTCAGTTGTCACAAATTACACGGATACCCTTTCAGTTGTCACAAATTACACGGATATCCTTATGTTACAAATTAAAATGGATATCCTTACAGTTGCTTGTTACAAATTAAAATGGATACCCTTACAGTTGCTTGTTACAAATTAAAACGGATACCCTTACAGTTGCTTGTTACAAACTAAAACGGATACCCTTACGGTTACTTGTTACAAATTAAAATGGATAACCTTACATTTGTTTGTTACAAACTAAAACGGATACCCTTACAGTTGCTTGTTACAAATTAAAATGGATAACCTTACAGTTGTTTGTTACAAACTAAAACGGATACCCTTACAGTTGTTTGTTACAAATTAAAACGGATACCCTTACAGTTGTTTGTTCAGTTCGGAACTGAACAATAAGATGCCTACAACTGTCTGTTGTAACGTCGCAGTTACGTTTTCTCTCATAGTATGATTTTAAAGTACACATTTGAACGCATGCTGTTAGACAGCTGGGTCGCAGAGCTAATGGCATTTTAGTAGATAAATTAATCAGTGCTCCGTTTCATATAATCAATACATTTTATGACGCATTTCCCTCATCATTTAGATAATCTAAATATAAGATAGTCTTTTCAATACCTTGTATATTTTTTTTCTTTTCGGGGTCCAGAATTATTGTTTGTAGGTTTGTAGTACACATAAACTCGAGGTTTTTGTGAATTTCCAGGACTTCGCCAACATGGATATGGGTAGATATCTACACGGTGGTGTCAACATAACAGGTTTCCAGCTCCTGGACCTTACTAGTCCGAAGATTAAGAATTTCTCAAGAATATGGGACCAGCTTGACCTCCACACTTATCCAGTGGCGGGAAAAAGCAACATTACGGTGTGTATAACAGTAACGGCCACCATCACCACAACACAGACCTGATTAAAGGAAACGTTATTATCTTCTTCCTATACAATAAAAGGTCCCCATATTGATGATTGTATGATGCTTCAGGTTATGAACATAGGATAGTAATCCCCCCCCCCCCCAAAAAAAAAAAAAAGATCGACAGTTCTGTCGGTGATTTTGGAAAAGAAGAACATTTCTAAATCTTTCAGAAAATATAAAGGCATTCCAAATTAGTTGTTCTTCGGTCATATTGACAGTTTTCATTGTCTGATATCAAAATAAATTCGAATATTTAAAGACCATTAAACAAAGATTTGCAATTAGTCTAAATATCACAGAAGCACGTAACAAAAAAAATTTTTTAAAAAATTACTTTGGTTTTTATCTCTTTTTAATATGTAGATATGTACAATCCCGAATTTCCAGTCTGCCAGGAGCGCTAAGTTACTTATGTAGAGACTATAATCAAAATTGTAATATTTTTTAAACAAATGTTTGTTTGAATTTATCATTACAGACATTTCTTAAATATCTCGACTTAATTTACATTATAACGTTTTCATGATAATTTCAAATATTTTTCAAATATTTATCTTAATCTGTTTCCCTATGTACCTTATAGAATATCTTTACTGTAAAATTAGGCAATCTTATTTTAATCCAAAATACAATGTTGTCATTACTTTAAATAATGGTGTAAATTCTGTAGTTTACGGTTTCGTCAATCAAACATTCATATTTAAAAATATTGCTGACTCTTTTTTACTGCTTTTCATCATCTGTAAGCAAGATTGATCTGAGTACGTTTTTCTTCGAATACATCGAAAGTTCACAAGAATATATCGAAATATGTAATAATGCATACTCTTCTCATGCTTAATCTTCAAAGAAAGAGTTATGTCGAACATTGAACATAAATATCAGGACAGTTATTCGTCTCGCTGAACCTAATGTCAGGCCAGGGTTTTCTTCTGTCACATTTTCGTCCGTATGCATATAACTTATCTATGGAAAAGTTGACACTGTGTTGGACAAAAAAGAGGCAATAATCTGATGGCTGCCACATTGTCATTTTTGTAGTCAAAGATTGGATGCGCGGGTTAAATAATTAAAATTGTATATTTTCCCCAGGAACAAAAACTGAATTAACATTTTTTATATCATTATAAAAATGTCAAATACCTCTACACATAATCGGCAATTGATAAGTGTTGAGATAAGAATTCCGCATACAAAAACAAGAACTGGCCCGAATTCAACCAACAATACTTACCGCTAAGAAATACATGTACTTAAATTCTTCAGAGTAGAAACGCATTCCACCATTCCTGAATTATAAATTACAGTTTCAGACTAACTCGTCCAATGAAACACCGGAATTTCGTTCAAATTTTGACAAATATATTGCATAAAATGATCCATGAGGTCTTGAAAAAAAATATGAGTGTATGCTGCCTACGTGATCTTAGGACTAATTGAGCGGGCGGGCATGATTGTATTTTTATTTTACATTCAATAATAGCAAAAACTTTAGCAAGTAAAAAGAAACTATTTTGTGCATTTGTAGATTTCGAAAAATGTTTCGATAGGATAGACAGAAGTTACTTATTCCGTAAACTAATAAATGAAAATTTATCTTCGATTTTTGTAAAAGCTTTAAAAAGCATGTACAATACTGTAAAGGCGTGTGTAAGATATAAGTCAAACATTTCATCATTTTTTGAATCCAATATCGGTGTCAAGCAAGGGGACCCCTGCTCCACGATATTATTTTTATTTTTCCTCAACGATATTACATCAAACTTAAATACTGATATCAATAACCTTTTTACAATAGATGATGTAAAATTATGTCTTCTCCTATTTGCGGACGACGCGGTAATTTTTGCCCATACACCTGAAGCTCTACAATCATTACTCAACGATTTACATACTTATTGTTGCAAATGGGGCCTTAAACTAAATACGAAAAATATATAACTGATTCTTTTAAATATCTTGGAATTACTTTATATAAAAACGGTGGCTGGTGTAGAACGCAAAAATATATAGCCGAGCATTCAAAACAAGCTTTGCATAATTTATTTATAACATATAATCAACTTGAACTTACTATTAAAGATAAATGTAAACTGTTCGACTCACTGGTAGGATCTATTCTACATTACGGTGCGGAAATATTTGGATATCACGATTGTAAAAGCCTTGATATTATACATTGTAAATTTTTAAGAAAGATATTAGGCGTTAGGAGAAACAGAAAGGTATCCATTAGATATATATAGACAATTTAAAATGATAAAATATTGGATAAAAGTATTAAACGCAAAAAACGATTCACTAATCAAAGTAATTGTATATTTTCCCCAGGAACAAAAACTGAATTAACATTTTTCATTTCATTATAAAAATGTCAAATACCTCTACACATAATCGGCAATTGATAAGCGTTGAGATAAGAATTCCGCATACAAAAACAAGAACTGGCCCGAATTCAACCAACAATTCTTATCGCTAAGAAATACATGTACTTAAATTCTTAAATACTTAAAGTATGTTAAAAAGCGATACTGAAAATAATATCAACTATTATGGACTAAATTGGACCTGGCATGTAAAATATATTTTAAACAACTTAGGAATGACTGACTTATGGACATACCAAAATGACATGACAATAAACTTCCAATTTATAAAACAAAGAATATTAGATATTTTCAACTAAAACTGGCATGCGCGCATAAATGAATCTAACCGACTATATTCATACAATAAATTTAAACATACTCTTACGTTAAAAAAATACCTCACTTGTATAAATATGAATAAATACAGAATTGCTCTCACAAGATTTAGAACCTCGTCTCATGATTTAGCAATAGAAAAAGGTCGACATTTAAATATTCCTAAAGAAGAAAGAATTTGTAGAAAATGTAATATGCAAACAGTAGAAAACGAATACCATTTCCTTTTAGTCTGCCCAAAATATTATTCATTAAGAAAAAAGTTTTTACCATCCTATTATTGCCATTGGCCATGCATGCAAAAATTTATATCGATTATGACATGTAATTCTAATACTATTCTTAACAAACTTTCTAAATATATTTATTTTGCTTTTAAGATAAGAAACAGCTAGCTATTTCAATTATTGGACTCTATTTGATCTAATTATATAATTCTCTGTAAAAACACTGTATTGATAACTTAAATACCATCACATTGTATGTACTGTAGGCTATGAATATGCTGTATGCTATTTAATGCCGAATAAAGTATGTTATGTTATGTTATGATTACGTCATGTTTTGCATGTAGCTTTATAGAATGTACCCAGTAATACTGACTCTGAACCATCACGTGTATTGTCAGTCAAACGAGAGTTGATTTCATAACGCGAGGTCAAAAGCAAAGATGTATATATTTTGAATTTTATGGACATATCGCAGCGCTCCGCTTCGCGTCGTTTGCGATAAATTCCATAAAATTTAGAATATAACGATAACTAGTACATATTCAAGCAAATGACTAAGCCGAAATCAATTATTACCTTTCAAACTAACAATATTTATAATGAAATGAAATGTATGGGTATTTTTATTAGAGAAATAAGATTGGTGAAATCCTTCCTTAAGTATTGAAGTATTGCTTAGCGCAAAGCATTGTTGGTGGAATTCGACCCTGTTAATTAGTGACGCATGTGCCGGATGATTGATCCCGGCTGGGTATGACACAAGCCGCATGAACAATTAACGCACCTCGTTCACAGTTGATCGGTAGAAATGTTGAGAAAAAAAACTACTCTCCCTCTTTTATGTTGCTGAAGTCTTTGTTTCCTGATAAATAAACTCGGCACGTGTAGGTCACATTGCACGGGAAATGCCATTTTCGAAGACGTCCAATCCAGGGAAATCGGTTAAATACGGGATACGGTATCCCTTAAGCATGTGCTTGCGTTACCACGCGACACATCCGCAACATGGCATCTTCATCAATTCGTAAGTTTAGTCTATAAAGTGAGCGCGTGCGCGAAGAGTAATCGTGATCAGTCATGTGACGGCATACGATTTCTAAATATAGGTATTATATTTCTAAATATAGGTTAAATACCGTTCGTAATGCTATATGAAACCAGCCAATTTTTCACAATCACTGAATTCTTGCATTGGGTGACAACGTGTCTGTAGATTGGCATTAATAGACGTAATACAAACAGATAGTTAAAAATCTAATTCTTGGTTGATGAGCTGCTGACAAAATAATTAAGGGCAGGCGAAAGGGGGACGCCGACTAATTTCAGATAAATGAAGTTGATAAATGTCTCTTCTGGTCAATAAAGAAGGAACACAAATATCGTTATGGTGACAATCTTCGGAATTGTTTGCATTGCATATTATTATTTAATCAAACATATTCAGCATTTGTATTTCATAATGTCAAGCCCAACTGCTTCCCATTTCTGTCAGTTAGTATTAGTTTATATTCTGTATGATTTACGTTGCAATTTCTGATTCATTCTTATTTAATATTTTATAGGATAATTTTAGAAATTGAAACAAAATGTTCATATCTTTTTACCGCCATACCTATAATTACTGCGAGAAATAAGATATAGACCTGTATTAATTTGCCTAGGTTGAGGAGGCCCGGCGTGGAATGATGAATTACGGCGTAATGAGACGTAGCTCGTCATACATCACGATATACACCATTGATCTTACGTCGCCTTGATAGATGACAAAGCAATCATATATTTATACTTCAAATCACAGAGGTCTGAAGCCTCTGAATAGAATCATGGGCTGTCTTAGAATATAAGATATGTATACAAACGTAAAGTGTCTGGGTGTTAATTTGAAGGCTTGCACGCTAAACTTGTGCCCTGGTTAAATTGAAAAATTAGACAGAGACCAATCTAAAATCCCAAGCTCCATCTTCTGTCATAAACTAAACAGAGAAAGTTACTCCTCTTTTTTTCAATCAGTAAGCAATATTACATCTATATGTTATGTGAATATCTTAGGACGAGACGGCATCGTGCAATGAATGCAGGCTGCAGCATCGCCGCCATGTCAGATAATATCAAAAAGTCTGTAGTTTAGTAAGAAAACCAATAAAATACTTTGAATTTGAAATATGTTGTTTCTTGATATTTCTGTTACGTACACCTAACTGCACAAGGGGATAACTGTACAGCCTTATCATGTTATCTGTAACAGAACGTCAGATCTGTCGATGACAGTGCAGTTACCGTCTATCTTAATTATGACTTAAATTTTATTATCTGTTTTCAGTATGAGGCAGCCCTTGCATACGACGCCCTTGACGTCATAACACGTGCACTACAGGGCATGATAACAGAGAATCCGAAGGTATTCAAGTCCACGTTTCGACGAAAGGAACTATATAATCTGAACATGACACGTGGTATACCATGTGACAGTAATCCACCAATCCCGTGGATGCATGGAGATGCCATAATGGAACATATACGCAAGGTGTCTTTTTAAGTCATATTAGATTCAAAATAATAATTTCATCTTTTTTCTTAATCCTTTTTAATATTCTTTCTTTGTTTTTATCTCTGTTGAGGGGTATCTAAATGCAACAACAGTGAACGTTAGGCTAATTACGAACAGGAAAGACATCGCCCTTCAATATCCAACTTCGCGTGTGTTCTTGACACTTCAATAACACAAAGCATACATATGGCTGATGTGTATACATCATTTCCGCTAAACATATAGACGCAGCACTAACCAGTTATGGCAGGTTGAACAAATTCGATTTGATGTTAACATTTTATTATTTCATAGAGATACGAATTTTCAATGGGTTTATTTTCTCCAGTACTGCGGCAGGAGTCCCAGGACTGCATGCACAACTTTATTATGCAATAAAAAGTAACATTTGATCAGAGAAAACTTGAATATCCAAGATGCGTATTCGGTCTACATGAATGAAGTATCTTCTTTTAAAATATCAGCGAATGTTTGATACCACATCCATTGTATTACGTTGTTTGGTCTGATATCTACATGGTGATTTAGGAGCAATAAAGTCGTATTTCTTTTAGATCACTCTTGGAAGTAAATCATTATTCGGGTCAATTTATCGACGTCCTTTTCTTTAGTATCGTAATTTCCCTTGACATTTTAGACAACTTTGAGGCATTTACATGGCGACATTTTTCTACAATTGTACAAGTTTCCATTATTAATCACATAAGTCAAGCAAACATGTCGCCCGGTTGATGAATTCTTATAAAATAATTACTGTACCAATTCACGAAGCAACCCCTTTCAATACATTTATATATATCGTGATTCTGTTAGTGGCATAATGGTTCAAATCAACGTTTTAAAGTATTGAATTCGACATGATAATGAAGACATTCCTAGTTACAAACGTTCTTTATTGACACATCCAACTCTATATGTATTTTACCCATGCAGTCATGTCCTATCAGGGTATATTTAAATCGATGAAATATTTGTAAATGACTAGTACTCATCCTGGTTGTATCCATTCTTTCGACAGAAAATGATTTGCATTACATCTGAACTACGTTTTAAACTATGATGTATACATTTAAATTGTATACGTCTCTTATCTTTCACTCATAATTCACGGATTTAAATTCATTCGAAATAGTTGTTATTGATCGGTGTTTCAGTTATTTCAACTGTTTATACGTTTGAACTTAAGTTGTCTGACGTTAAATGCGTTCCTATCAAACCACAGCGTAAAGCACATAAGAGGCAATTCATCCACAGGCCTATATAATGTTCCGCGTGTACCACGCAATAGTTGAGGAATATGTATATGTCCCTCACGTGTGGAATATGTCACGGGGTGTCGAATATGTTAAATATAATACAGCAGGCACAGCTTTACAATTTATATTTATTCGTCTGTATCTGGAGATAATCAAACATATCAAATGTATCCTCTTACCATCTCTCGAACCCCTTTACATTTTACCCATAATCATTGTAATGATATTAACGAAAATTGGTACAAAAATACAATAAATTATAAAAGAATGTTTAAATCCATTATGATTTTGTCAATCGATTTTAAAATAATTTCTTCCTTGTAAAAAGCATTTTTTTCTTGGGTTCCAGAGGTGGTGGGTTTTGCATCAATTAGAAATATAACGGCTAGATATGGCATACAGTTAGTTTATCGTAGAATTTATTGCGGTACTAGTTACGCGGACAGAATAATGTCATTTACTTAGAGGTAGTTGTGATCTGTAATTTTAAATATGAAAAAAAAAACTGATTGCATGTTGTTGTTTTTTTCTTTTTTGGGGGAGGGGGATGAAAACTGTTGCCAGTTTTAAAGAATTTTTAGGTAAAAAAAAACACGACATAAGTCACCTCACTTTTTTATGGTTGGGAAGGGGGGTTAAAAAATAAATATGATTTGATTTTGCAAATCGTAACTTTAATCTAATTCAGGCAAATATTCATAAATCGGAATATTTATTCAGTGTCTCATGTTATAATTTATGTGGCGGATAATCAAGACGTACTGACGGTAGGACTTACACTATATCTTTGTGTCTGCTTCATTAACTGGCGGTAGGACGTACCCTATAAGTTTGTTTCTACTTTATTAACTGACGGTAAAGAGTACACTATATATTTGTGCCTGCTTTATAAACTGACGCTTGGACGTACATTGTTGTTGTTGTTGTTGTTGTTGTTGTTGTTGTTGTTGTTGTTGTTGTTGTTGTTGTTGTTGTTGTTGTTTACCGTCGCTGCGATAGTATTTCAATCATATAGCGACGTCCAGCTAATTACAGGTGGAGGAAGACCCCGAGTACACAGAGGTACCCGGGTAGAACCACCGACCGACCGCAAGCCATATATTATTTGTGTCTGATTTATTAAATGACGTCAGAACGTACACTATAAGTTTGTGTCTGCTTTATTAACTGACGGTAGAGAGTACACTATATTTTTGTGTCTGTTTTATTAACTTGCGGTAGGACGTACACTATTTGTTTGTGTCTGCTTTATTAACTAACGGTAGAGAGTACACTATATTTTTGTGTCTGCTTTATTAACTGGCGGCAGGGCGTACACTATATTTTTGTGTCTGCTTTATTAACTAGAGGTAGGACGTACACTATTTGTTTGTGTCTGCTTTATTAACTGAAGATAAGACGAACACTATATGTATCTGTCTGCTTTATTAACTTGCGGCAGGGCGTACACTATTTTTTGGGTCTGCTTAATTAACTGACGGTAGAAAGTACCATATTTTTGTGTCTGTTTTATTCACTGGCGGTAGAGAGTACACTATATATTTGTGTCTGCTTTATTAACTGACGGTAGAGAGTACACTATATATTTGTGTCTGCTTTATTAACTGACGGTAGAGAGTACACTATATTTTTATGTCTGCTTTATTAACTGGCGGTAGGACGTACACTATTTGTTTGTGTCTGCTTTATTAACTGACGGTAGAGAGTACACTATATTTTTGTGTCTGCTTTATTAACTGGCGGTAGAGAGTACACTATATTTTTATGTCTGTTTTATTAACTGGCGGTTGGACGAACACTATATTTTTATGTCTGCTTTATTAACTGGCGGTAGGACGAACACTATATTTTTGTGTCTGCTTTATTAACTGACGGTAGAGAGTACACTATATTTTTGGGTCTGCTTTATTAACTGGCGGTAGGACGAACACTATATTTTTGTGTCTGCTTTATTAACTGGCGGTAGGACGAACACTTTATTTTGTGTCTGCTTTATTAACTGAAGATAGGACGAACACTATATGTTTGTCTGCTTTATTAACTTGCGGCAGGGCGTACACTATTTTTGTGGTCTGCTTAATTAACTAACGGTAGAGAGTACAATATTTTTGTGTCTGTTTTATTCACTGGCGGTAGAGAGTACACTATATATTTGTGTCTGCTTTTTTAACGGACGGTAGAGAGTACACTATATTTTTATGTCTGCTTTATTAACTGGCGGTAGGACGAACACTATATTTGTGTGTCTGCTTTATTAACTAGAAGTAGGACGTACACTATATTCTTGTGTCTGCTTTATTAACTTGTGGTAAGACGTACAATATTTGTTTTGTGTCTGCTCTATTAACTGACGTTAGGACATATTCTATATTTTTTGTGTCTGCTTTATTAACTCGCGGTAGGACGTACACTTTTTGTTTGTGTCTGCTTTATTAACTGAAGGTAGGATGAACACTATATTTGGGGTCTGCTTAATTAACTGACAGTAGAGAGTACCATATGTTTGTGTCTGCTTTATTTACTGGCGGTAGAGAGTACACTATATGTTTGTGTGCTTAATTCACTTACGGTAGAGAGTACACTATATGTTTATGTGCTTTATTCACTACGGTAGAGAGTACAATATGTGTGTCTGCTTTATTCACTGACGGTAGAGAGTACAATATATGTTTGTGTCTTTTTTGTTTTCACTGACGGTAAAACGTACGATATATGTGTATTTCTGCTTTATTTACCAACGGTAGAGAGTACAATATATGTTTTTGTCTGTTTTATTTACTGACGGTGGGGAGTACACTATATGCTTGTGTCTGCTTAATTCACAAATGGTAGAGAGTAAAATATATATGTGGGTCTGCTTTATTTACCGACGGTAGAGAGTACACTTTTTATGTGTGTCTTCTTTATTCACTGACGGTAGAGTCAGTAGAACGTAAATTTGTGTCAGCTCTATTCACTATATGTTTTTGTCTGCTTTATTAACCGACGGTAGTACGTACACTATACATGTGTGTCTGCTTTATTAACCGACGGTAAAGAGTACAATATGTGTGTCTGCTTTATTCACTGACGGTAGAACGTATAATACAGTAGAACCTCGTTAAATCGATGTCCGTGGGACCAAGCTGAAAACTTCGCTGGAAATTTCAGTTTGTGAGCGTGCATGTCTGCGTTTTCATTACCGGTGCATATTGTGGAAATCGTTATGCCGTGAAAACCACCTATTAGGTGTACGTATATACTATTTGCAAATTATGAAAAGTAATGAAAATATATCATGATGTATTTAAATGCTTCTGATGAAAATAATCATTCTACCATGTCAAATAATGATACATATTTTTACCGTCGATCTGCTGCTTCCGGTATCGTCGCATGCCGGTGACGAACGCGATGATATGAAATGTACTAAAGATCTGACAGCTGGGTTTATCTGCTGGCACGTGCATATTATGCAACCTGTCAGACCTCGATTAGCAAAAATCAATATTTCCGTTGCCCAACCCAATCTCGAAAAAAAGGTGTGAAAAACTTGCCTGAGCCATCACTCCAGGTGCCTCCGCAGAATAAACTTGGTTACTGACCTGGATACGATTGATAATAAGGACGATAATTAGTTCACGAAAATTTATGAAATTTGACTTCGAAATAAAAATTGAATTGCGACCTCGGGACCGGGATTTTTACTTCATAATAGCTAAAATATCGAAATAGCTAAATTCGGATTAAACATTTTATTTTAGTTAAAATAAGAAGGGAAGAAATCGGGGACGAAAATAAACTTCGAAATGGCGAGGAATTCGGTTTAATAATGTTCGGTTTGGCGAGGTTCTACTGCTTATGCTTGTGTCTTTTTTATTCAACTGACGGTAGAACGTACACTATATGTTTGTGTCTGCTTTATTTACTGACAGTAAAGAGTACACTATGTGTTTGTGTCAGCTCTATTCACTATATGTTTATGTCTGCTTTTTTAACTGACGGTAGAACGTACACTATATTTTTGTGTCTGCTTTATTCACTGACGGTAGAGTCACTAGAACGTACACTTCATGTGTATATGTTTGTGTAGAGAGTACACTAAACTATACGTAAACTAGAACGTAAACTATGTTTGTGTCTGTATTATTCACTGACGGTAGAAAGTACACGGTATGTTTGTGTCTGCTTTAGGTACCGATGGTAGAGAGTACACTGTATGTTTGTGTGCTTTATTCACTGACGGTAGAGAGTACATAATGTTTGTGTCTGCTTTATTCACTGACGGTAGAGAGTACACTATATGGGTCTTTCTGATTATTCACTGACTGTAGGGGGTACACTATATTTTTCTGTCTGCTTTATTTACTGACGGTAGAGAGTACACTGTGTGTTTGTGTCTGCTTTATTAACCGACGGTAGAGAGTACACAATATTTTTCTGTTTGCTTTATGCAGTGACGGTAGAAAGTACACTTTATGTTTCTGTCTGCTTTATTCACTGACGGTAGAACGTACACTTTATTTGTGTCTGCTTTATTAACTAACGGTAGAACGTACACTATATGTTTCTGTCTGCTATATTCACTGACGGTAGAACGTACACTTTATTTTTGTCTGCTTTATTAACTGTCTGTAAAACGTTAACTTTATGTTTGTGTCTGCTTTATTTCCTAACGTGTAAGTCAGTAGAATGTACACTATATGTTTGTGTCTTCTTTATTAAATGAACTTTAGTACGATTTTTACTGGACCTTAATTCCGAAAAAGAAAATGTTTGTTTTATATCCGGCCAAAATTTTTACCACGGTTAAACCCTCTTTATTTATCATTACCCTATTATGACAAGATAAGGTCATATCAACATCGGCATCGTGTTACTTGCTTAGAATTGTGTTAAACATCCAAATCAAACTCAGCCTAGTTATGTATTTATGGATACCCTGAAGTTTGTTTTTGATTTAAGGGACATATTTTGTAAAATTCTCAGATAAATATATGCAATTAAAGCAAAGATCCGAATTTACGGCCTTTGGCGACACGCCTGTCAGGTAGCCAAAGGTTGTGAGCAGCCTTTGAAACCAGTTCTATCCATATTTAGGAAAACTAACAAAGACAGTTAGAAAATGCCAGGTAACTTTATTCGGCCACCCATAAATTTTGAATTTTATTTCTTCAGAGCCAGATTTGTTAGTAAGTCAGTATTATAGCTCAAGGTTGAACATAAGTGACCATGGAACATATTTAAAGCAAACGCTTTTGTGTCTGGAATGGTTTTTTTTCTTCTGAGTTTAAAGTGACCCTGAGATTTGAGGCTATCATATGAATCGGCTCATTGACTCGATATGAATATCTGGGTCAAGGTCATCAAGCACTACCATCATAACAAGTTTCATGTACATCCTTATACTTATAGTTGAGTTACATATGTTCAAAAGAGGTCAGAGACATACACGTATCTTAATAAAACAAATTAGGTATCGAGCGATATAAATCAAGTTCATTTGGCTATAAAACGAATAAATTCTGCGTTAAAAACATAACATTTCTAGATACTTTTTGAATAATTTATCAACGGTTTTAAGCTTAGAAATGCCTTCAGAAAATTAGTACAAATCAGAACAGAAAATATGTTTATTTTAGGCTCATCGTCATATAAACAAAATATATATATAGCAGTTGGTCATTGATAACATTTGTTTTGACCACCATCTGATACGTTGTTCATTTATATCCCTATTATTTCTGCTTTTATTGAAATTTTGATTGTGACTGAAACACTGTCTCTCCATGTGTCTGTCTGTACGTCCGGTGGCATTAAAGGTATATAGCTATAGCTATATTCTAACCATTTCAGCTGGACTTTGAGGGCCTTACTGGTCGGATTCGGTTTGACCAAGACTGTTACAGAACAGATTACAAATTGGACGTATATACAGTTGGTCTAGAAAGTGGACCTTCCAAGGTATAATATGATATAAAGGTTTATTATTGTTTTCTTTGTAATGTCATTTTTAATCATTAAGATGAATTAAAAATGATATTCTACCGGAATTAACGTTGTTGTTGTTTTTTTAATTGATTTTTTTTGTTGTTGTTGTTGTTGTTTTTTTTTTTTTGTATTTAATGCTTTCCTGTCAGGCTTTACACATTGTTACAGTGTTCATCCTAAATTTTACCCTGCGGGGAGCCCCAAAATCCTGGAGTAGTACATTTATAAATCGTTATTCGGTCTAAAAAAGAATAGTCCATTAAATGCACACAAAGATATTGTATAATCAACATTCCTGTTATGTATGTCTTGACGAATATTTACTTCAAGGTAGAACTTCCACCAACAAAACTTAGCGCAAGTTATACGTATAGTCTTAAACCATGTATAAAAGCAATCCATCATATACCTGTTTTATGAGATAGTATAGTACATGATTTAATCTAACCTTATTTTTAAAAGTAACCCTAAATATGTGGCCAGTCAGAAGCTCTGAAAATTCAGTTTATCCACGATTAAAGTGAACCTAAAATAAGCGTCTTGCAGTGGTAAAACGCCGGGTCACTGATGTACGAAAGAAAATATAAGAGTAACTTGAAAGGAGAGAGAGAGGATAGAAAAAGTAATATGATTAGCCTGGATTTTACTGTATATGTATCACGGATTACAATTGTAATATCATTATGGCCAAAAAGAAAGAGTTCTAACAAACGGTTGAACAGAACCGAAAAATGCGCACTCGAAAAATCGTTCTATTTTTTACTTTTAAGATAGAAAATAGAAAAGTATTCTATTGAAATAGATACCTTTGTAATTAAGAAAAAGACAATAAACTGTAGGTAAAGACGCCATTCGTGTCGCACAATCTAAGGTTTGCCAAGTAACATAAGTAAATTCCTCGTTAAATTATTTACGTTGAAATATCTTTGCTGCCATCCATCCTCATATGTTAATGTCCAAGCAGTAAATGATAATTATAGCATTGTGAAACTTACATTCAAGTTTGGTCCATTATATCGAAAAGGTGATATGTTTCTCTACTATCGATTGAAATTGAACACACATATGTTGATTTAAACTGAGTCGGGTAACTTCTAAGTCGGATAGATTATATTAATACTTTTTTTTTTCAGACAATAGAAGACCGAAGCGAGCGTAGCGAGCGAAGGCTTCTGTTGTCTGTAGAAATCTCTTAATATACTCTATCCTATACGAAGACGATTATTTAACTAGGAATGAAATTCTCGTATGAGGGATACCTATATGATATATTGTACACTGGATAAAAAAACTTAGCTGGCATGAAACTATTGTTCACATCACCGGCGTTTGAAGTTCTATCAATAAATAAGTGATATAACAAAGGAAACCCGTTTATAATCTGAAACTTATTTGTGTGACGTCAGCTTATTGTTTACTATATCACTTATTTATTGATATAACTTCAAACTCCTGTGGTTCACGTTTAGTGCTAGTAAGTGTACGAAGCTGTGACATGTGTTCTACAGATCGGCACGTGGACCCCAACTGATCTCTTCCAAGGTAGTCATATCCAGGAGGTACCAATTGTCTTCGATGGAAACACAACGGGACAAAAAACGATAACTACCATCATTGTGAGTTACCTACTTTATAATTATGTTACATACATGTCTTCAAACTGGCTGCCGAGGTCCACTTTGGGTTTTCCTGTTACTATGACGTTTCATTGGATACCCACTGTGCACGTGCTATACACGTCTCTACAAGTCAGCCAATGCAGAGTGCAATTTTATTTATTGTTTTTTGTTTGTTGGTTGGTATTAACGTCCCACCGACAGTATTTCAGTCAAGTAGAGACGATGTCTACTTGAGACAGATATAGTGCTGCCACACTGCAGTAACACGCCATAGACATGTGGCATGATACCACACGCATTCACATTATCCTAACACCGGGCCAACCAGTCCTGCAACTACCCTTATATACTGAGCGCCAAGAAAGTAACTGTAACAGTATCATTTTTTAAAACTAATTTTGTACATCGATCAGGTGTTGCCTGTGTCTGTATATTTTAAATAAGTTTATTATCTGATGGCGAACTTAAAGTCAGAATAAGTTGAGTTTAATTTTAGTCTGACACGTTTTAAAAACAAGAAGTATATTTAAAATGTATAACCAAATGAACATTTATAAAACTAAATCAAGTACTAAATTGAAAAAGGAAAAAATGCAGTTGGTCACGTTCCATTTCAGTCCGCACCTTTTCTCATGCTGAAGAATGGGACAGATAAGGACGGGAAGCCGTTCCATGGAAACAAAAGATATGAAGGTTGGTTTCCTGTCATTTTAATAACATTATAGAGGAAATGTGCCGTGCCAAGGCTATTGTTAGGATTGTTACTACAACTTCTACATGGAAGTGATGTGCAAGAAATTTATATAAATTTGATTCTAAATACATTTCTATATAAAAAAGACATACCTAAACATTTTAGAAGAAAATAAAAAAGGTATAGCAATAATTGCAAAAAAAATGGTTTACGTAAATTTGCATAAAACATTCAGCTGCTGCTTATATAACTATAATATAATTATATGTAAATGACGGTATTGTAACAGTGACATATAGAGACATTCCGGAATGAAATGGTGCCCAGCTCCCATCATATTAAAGGTTCATAATGAGCGTTTTCTGTCGTTCTAATTAATGCCATTAAAACCGGAGCTTTAAATAGAATTATGTTCAATTTAAGGAGCTTAAATTCAGTACATTGCAAGTAAGTATGCATACATACAGCAGATAGAGACTGACTCAGACTGGTATCGCGGTCTGACGAGTGTTCACCACACTGACATCACAACAAAGACTGTGTACGGCTTTTTGGGGAGTTTGTCGATTTTTTTTTATAGCAAACCGAATGTTTGCCAAAGAGTTTGAACAATTTTGGATTAACGTGGGTGTACACTATATTGTCATTGTTATTGGTGGTAGCAGGTGGATATAAAAATTTGTAGAATATATATTTAATAAAGAAAATGCTATCACATATCTTTTCGTCAATTTGTAGAAAGATTAATACATTTAATACGCGCTCATTCCGCCCAGCAATGTACCTACAAACACTATGAAAAATAATTTTAACTGCTGAATGTCTATAAATTATAAAATAATTTTCGCAAGCCTTAAATTGCTATTGCAGTATGTTTATGAACTAACAGTCAGCAAGTATAAGTATAAAAGTCACTGATTAATCATTAATCAGTCAAAAAGACAGCCTGATTAATCGACGGATTATTTTCGGGTATTTCCCAACACTGCTTTTTATAAAATAACAAAAATTTGGTTTGGTTCCGAGGCTCTTGTTCATCATGACGTACATCCCAATCTTATTATTACTATACAGCTCAGATTGTCAATTCCACCACCAAAACAGCTGTATTGATGATCTTACCTTACATGGGTAATATTAATTAGTATTATTTATTGATAGGTTGTCTGACACCATTGATACCTACTGGATAGCAATACTATGGTGATAGCAGCACTGGTCAGCAATGGAATAGCTGTATTTTCCGAGATTTATAATGACAGCGTAGTATATAACCGGCCGTCTGTAATGAATAGGTAGTCTTCTGCAGTGATGTTTTGGGTACATCTTTTGATAATCACGTCACCAATCCAAAATTCTATTGGCAACGTCTATAAGCAAGCGTCTAAAAATTACAATTTGATTAAAAGAATTTTGCATACATATAAAGTATTTTGTTGTAAAGGAAAGTGTGTGATCATGCTACCCAACTTGTAACAATTTTTACGATATGTAGCAAATATAAATTTACTTAGTTGTATAATATATTGCAATATAAAGAAATAAAAATACACTTTTGCATATGAAATACACAAGCATACACTTTTGCATATGAAATACACAAGCATATGCGTACCTATATAAAACTGACATTTCACACAAGAAAACAAACTGATATTTCACACAAGAAAACTATGTCATTAATCTGAAAACGGTTTAATCATTCTTTTCAGACATATCATTTGACCAAAGACCTATTAAACAAAGATGGGTAGAACTAGTTTAAATCTCACCAAAAAAAAAAACGGGAAAAAATTATCCAATTTTCGCAAAGTCACGTTTTCAAATATCTGCTTTTCTATTGATGTTATGTGAAAGTAAAATGTCCCTTACAAGAAAACATAAAATTACCACCAAGATGATACATAAGTCAAAAAAAAAATTTAAAAAGCCATATAATATAGAAAAAATACATGCATGATGATAACTATGTTGTTTTTCTTCTACACTGGTCAAATTAAATCATAATCTAAAAGAATTGTTAAATAAATCAAACTGAAAATAATTCCTTGCAATAAAGAAATGATTATTTTATGATAGGTTTACATTTCCTCTGTGATTTTTCCATACTTTTATTCAATGATCTGCAGTGTGCTTAAACAATATTTTCCACTGTCTGTTACAGGAGTGTGCCTATCTCTTGTTAATATGGCTTTGATTTGACCTCAATCTACTCTCATATCTTCTCATGTGTTACCATATATTTATGTACCTTCTTATTTACAAATGGAAGTAATTGTACACTGGTGAGCTATCAAGAGCCTTCATGACCATTTGGACCTTCGCCCTATTACGAGAAGACTTAGCTGATGAAGACTTATGGCAAATCTTTACATTGCTTTATGTGACATAGTCACCCCATCTACATCGCAGGAGATCTTGCACATATATCTCTGCCATAGTGAGTTGAAATATAGCTGAGTTCGGGCTATATAATAAGTAGTCAATAGCGTGACTTTTGTACACAACATGTTCACGTGGTAACTCTGTGTGGCAGTGATTGATATCACCCTGCAATCGCCACACCAGTGCCTTCAGTGCTTTGATTTGGGATGTTGGTGTTTCTTCTGTCTCCTGAAATGTAGCCGGCATCATAACACTGCTAGTTAGACATAAGGACAAAAAAAGAGATAGCGATCTCGATACAAACTGTACCTTTTTCACTTTTGATGCAAAAAAAAAGCATACAGTTTGATTTAATCATGCATTCAGTTTGTGTATTAATAATGTGATTGTTCGTCTGCTTATCTGAACAGGATTTCTAGTGGATCTGACAATGGAGATATGTGACTTTGACTACGTCTTCAGAATGGTAAAAGACGAACAATACGGTTCACTAATCGGTCCTGAGCACAACAAAACCTGGGACGGGATGGTTGGCGAGCTTATCAGGAATGTAAGTAAGAATCTGTCTGTCTGTCTGTCTCATTTTTCTCTCTCTAAAATCCGTGGCCGCAAGCTTATTAATTTACTCGGATTTGTGATTCCCTCATCATCGTTCTCGTAACATTTCGGACATGTTGCATTTGGCAGATAGTCGAGAATATCCGTTTGTGTGCACGTCATGTGCGGATTTCCCAAATTTTTTATGAATTATGGGAAGGAACAACAAATAGCTTGAAGTTCGTTATGATTCACCCCAAGCAACTTCGAACCACGGTGATCAGCAATTGGCTGCTTGTTCTTGTACTCTGCTTTGATTTTTAACAAAATACATACCCGGAAACCATATATCATTAGTAGCCCAATTATTATATTGGCCTTCAGAGTTCGATTTGTAATTTAGCAGATGTAGCAATCAACATAATTATAACTCTTTGAAAAAAAATGTATTAAAACTTTTGATGCAATCTGTTTATATATACACACAGTGTAAACAAGAAATATCTTTAAAAAAGATATTCGGCGTAGGATGAAAGAAAAACGAGATTTCCAGTCTTCTAGAACATTCCCAGGAAAAGCGCGCGAAAGACCGACGCACAACAAATTTAGTACGCTCTAGAAATAGTTCAGTATTTTTTCTATGAAATATACTTATTTATAGACGGTTATACAAAAAATTATATCTGTAAATAGGCTTGTTTGATATTTGTTCATATCATTATTGCAAATGACAATTATGATATAAAAGCGTTATTAGTTGTTTTGGTTTTGGCGAATTAATTTTCAATGAGAGCATCTCGGCAGGCTGGAAGAATTCAATATACATAGTAATTAAGGGGTTTCATGTCATAACACGGTGGATTCTTTTTTGTTGTTTTAAATCATTTTCACAAAGTAGCATTCCTCAATTGATGGAAAAGGATTGTATTTAACTTACTGAAATCACTTTCATGTTTACATCAAAAAGAAAAGTAATAACACCAAGCTGAATGATATATGCAAGCTGCACCCCTTATTTACAGTAATGTTATAGTCCATAATGATGCGTTAACCAATAACAGGAGTCCTTTTATTCAGCTTAGAATTATTTACCGCTGTTAGCGTACATTTGATTGGTTTAAGATGCGAGTTGAAATCGAAATTATACAGCTACGCCGAAAAAGAGCACTTGAAGCATGTGCCAATAATTCTTGAAAGCTATTTCAAACTTTATGGTAAGTTCATTCGACAGTACTTGGTTATTATACTTGGACCAAGACTCGAACAGAACAGCTGGTGATTAAGCAACCTCCGGTTAATAATAAACTGGGCAAGCCATCCTTTTCAAAGGAAATTTTATCCTTATGTCCATCATAGTCTTAACTGACATCAATAAGTAAGATATTGTTCTTGTTTCAGGAAGCCGATCTATGTGTAGCGCCGTTAACAATTACATACGATCGCGAGAGAGTTGTGGACTTCACCAAGCCTTACATGAACTTTGGTATCAGTATCATGATAAAGACGCCGGATGTCTTGAAACCTGGCGTATTTTCCTTTATGGAGCCCTTGGAGACGAGAATATGGGTGTGCATAGTGGTGGCCTACAGCTTCGTCAGTCTGGGATTATTCCTTGTGGGCCGCTTCAGTCCGTTCGAGTGGCGGAACGAGACGTCTGCAGAGATAGAAAATCAGTTTAACATTCTAAATGCTCTCTGGTTTTCAATGGGTGCCCTCATGTTACAGGGGAGTGACACCTGTCCCAGGTGGGTACCACGTTGTCATCAGATGGATGTTTTTCACGAACGTGTGAATATCTATATAGATAATAAGATCTGCTTTACAGCTGTCAGTCATTGGAATAGAAAAAAAATTGCGGTTGCTTAATTCCAAACCAGGCCAACCAGTTCTGGGATTACTCTTACAAGAGAACTACATCATCACCACTTTTTGCTATTTTGGTATGTCGCAGGTGGGGATCAAACCCATGACCTCCTGATTCCGGAGCGTACGCTCTAACCGCCGGGACAGCTAAAATATTTTGCTAATTAAGCTGGTTAATTAATTTAATGGAAAAATCTCATATTGTCTATTTGTTTAAGTAATATAGAACAACACTTATTGCAGATAACATTAGAAAAATTACTAAAGGAGATTAGTGATAACACACAGCGCTTTAACACAGAATATGAAGCCTTATCGACCGAACAAGGTATTTTAACACATTCAGTGTCGAAAAGGGGACACAATTGTATTAATACATCACGGAATTTGCCCAAAATCGTACTTGACTTTCATCTCATTGGGATAAACATGTGTACAAAAATTATTCAATCCGTTCAGAATTGATGAGTTATGGATTGGACATTTTTTTCTTTTCTTTTGCAAATTTAAGTCGAAAGGGAGCCAAAATTGTACCAAAGACTTACGATTTTGTCCAAAGTGGAACTTTGTCTTTATCTAATTGCGAAAAGAAAATAATCCAATAATGTGTTTTTTGGAAAATGTAAATCGAAAAGAGTATTAAACCTTGTAAAATATTAACATTTACGGATTTGCTTAAAGTCAAACTTGGTTTTTATTTTATACATGTAAGCCATCTGACATTAAAGTGTAACCTCCATCCTTAAAATGCTTGAAAAGACTTCAGTGCTGATTGCAATCATCCATTGATTTGGATTTATAGGCTCTTTTGCTCTACGTCTATTAAAACTTGCATTTACTATAAAAGTACCATGGTCATTTGATGGACCATGATTAAAATTTAATGACGAATGGTTTACCTTAAGATAGATAAGTGTGTAAAATAGTATCTAAATTGGTTGAGCCTGTGATGTATTATAGATTGCACAAGATATTTCAGCATAACTAAGTCGTAAAGGGATCATGTCTAAATTTACGGATTTTGCCCAAAGTCGAACTTTACCTTAAGCTGAGTATGTGTACCAAATAGAGTGAGGATGGCCTCAAAGGTAATTGACCGTTGTTCTTCTAACTTTCAGATCATTTTCCGGTCGTATGATCGGGACAGTGTGGTGGTTTTTCATTCTGATCATGATATCGTCATACACAGCTAATCTGGCAGCATTTCTGACCATAGAAAGGATGCAGACCCCCATAGAGTCTGCCGATGACCTCTCCCTTCAGACAGATATAAAATATGGAACTCGCTCCAAGGGATCCACAAACACATTTTTCGAAGTATGCATCTCACTACTGAACTACTTCTTTATTCAGATATTTATATGTAATGAAATGAATTTTATTGATAAAACCGATTTGATCGGTACGACAGCACTAATCAATACAGTGAAAATAAATGTATTTTTATTAATTAACTCACCTGAGCAAAGCTCAGGGTGAGCTATTTTGATCCCGTGAGTGTCCGTCGTCCGTCGTGCGTCGTGTGGCATCAACAATTTTTAGTGTTTACACTCTATCACCTTTATTTCTTAAGCAATCATCTTCAAACTTTAAGACAATGTTTATGACCATAATGTCTCGATTGAGTTCGATTATGGCTGAGATCCGTCGATTAAGTCAGGAGTAATGCCCTTTTTAATATTCAAGAAATGCCATATTTCACGTTGTTTACACTCTAGCATCTTCATCTTTTGAGCAATCATCTTCAAACTTTATGGCAATGCTTATGACCATAAGGTCTCGATTGAGTTCGATTATGGCTGAGATCCGTCATTAGGCAGAAGTATGCCCCTTTTAATATTCAAAAAATGCCATATTTCACGTTGTTTACACTCTAGCATCTTCATCTTTTGAGCAATCATCTTCAAAAAGCAATGACCATAATGTCTCGATTGAGTTCGATTATGGCTGAGATCCGTCAATTAGGTCAGGAGTTGTGCCCCTTTTAATATTCAAAAAAATGCCATATTTCACGTTGTTTACACTCTAGCATCTTCATCTTTTGAGCAATCATCTTCAAATTTAGGCAATTTATGACCATAATGTCTCGATTGAGTTTGATTATGGCTGAGATCAGTCGATTAGGTCAGGAGTTAAGCCCCTTTTAATATAAAAAAATGCCATATTTCACTTTGTTTACACTCTAGTATCTTCATCTTTTGAGCAATCACCTTCAGACTTTATGACAATGTTTATGACCATAATGTCTCGATTGAGTTTGATTATGGCTGAGATCCGTCAATTAGGTCAGGAGTTATGCCCCTTTAAATATTAAAAAAACCATATTTCACTTTGTTTACACTCTAGATCTTCATCTTTTAGCAATCACCTTCAGACTTTATGACAATGTTTATGACCATAATGTCTCGATTGAGTTTGATTATGGCTGAGATCCGTCAATTAGGTCAGGAGTTATGCCCCTTTAAATATTAAAAAAATGCCAGATTTCACTTTGTTTACACTCTAGCATCTTCATCTTTTGAGCACTCATCTTCAAACTTAATGGCAATGCTTATGACCATAATGTCTCGATTGAGTTGATTATGGCTGAGATCAGTCGATTAGGTCAGGAGTTAAACCCCTTTTAATATAAAAAAAATGCCAGATTTCACTTTGTAAACACTCTAGCATCTTCATCTTTTGAGCAATCATCTTCAAACATTTTGGCAATGCTTATGACCATAATGTCTCGATTGAGTTCGATTAAAGCTGAGATCTGTTGATTGGGTCAGGAGTTATGCCCCTTTTAATATAAAAAAATGCCATATTTCACGTTGTTTACACTCTAGCATCTTCCTTTTCTTAGCAATCATCTTCAAACTTTATGACATTGTTAATGACCATAATGCCTCGATTGAGTTCAATTGTGGCTGAGATGGGCCATTTAGGTCAGGAGTTAAGCCCCTTTTAATACAAAAATGCAAGATTTCACTTTGTTTATTCTCTACCAACTTCATTTTTTTAACAATCTTTTTTAAACTTTAAGACAATGTTTATGCCCATAATCTCGCAATCGGGTTCAATTATAACTGATATTGACTGGTAAATTTAGGAGTTATGCCCTTTTCACCATAAATAAAGCCAGATTTCACTTTTACACTCTAGCATCTTTATTTCTTAAGCAATCATCTTTCTCAGGTGAGCGATCAAGGGCCATCTTGGCCCTCTTGTTTTATATATTAATGTAGATCTCTCTCTCTCTCTCTCCCTCTCTCTCTCTCTGTATGTGTATGTGTTTGATAATTACATGCAACATGAAATCTATATCAACAAATAACTCTGAGCTCAGAAATTGTGAATAAAATACCCACACAGTTCAAGTACATTTGACTTAAATTTCTGTTTCAGTCTGTTTGCTGTACTTTAATAAACATTACATATTGCGTATACATGGTCAGTCGTTTGCATTCAGACAGTGTATCTTCTCTTTATATATATACACATTACTACTTTTTTCATGTACAGTGCAGAAATGAAAAATATTGAGTTTGAAAATAGCACATTTTTATTTCTATCATATTTCTAAAAATATACGAAGCATAAAATACCTTTAAAAGGTATTTAATCGGCCTGCTATACACTGGTTTTTGGGCGAGATTTTAATTAAATAACACCACAATGATTTTCTGTCCGTTCCAATGGGAAAATCTCGTTGGCTTTTTCATGATAATGATTGTTTATTTATATTTTTTATATATTATGATTCTTCTCGAGCCATTATAACACTCACCCAGCCCTTCACCGCGTGGGTTCGAATCCCGGCAGGGTCATTCGGATTTTCATGTGAGGAAGCCTTCCAGCTGGCTTGCGGTAGGTCGGTGGTTCTACCCGGATGGCTCCGTTCATTCGGGGTCTCCCTCCACCTGTAATTAGCTGGACGTCGCTGTATGACTGAAATACTGTCGAAGCGACGGTAAACTCAAATAAACTAGTCTCGAGCCATTAACCTTTAGGTTACAGACAATATGTCTGGATGAGTTCACACTAATTAAATGAATCTGTGCATTTAAATTACATAAGAAAAAACAATTTTGCAAAATACCAATACTAGCAGTTTAATTTATTTTGAACAATTTCATAACTATTTTGCAGATAAATAACTGTAAGATCACGTGCTAAATAACGTTTGACATTTAAATAAGCTTAAGGTTCCAGGACTCTAATGCATTACCTCCAATAAATTGGCTAGAATTACTGTCAACTGCTTTGAAACTGGATTGTTGGTTTCAAATCCAATTAGGATCATTTTTTCTTCGGCCTTTATTTCTGTGTCACTTAGAATAGATTTAGAAAAATAAGTGTGTTTTATTTTTATCATTTGTATAGATATTTATCGATTTATCATATTACATTAATAAAAAATATGGTACCTGGTAAATCAAAAGTAAAACAATCAAAAAAGTATTTTGAATTTGGCAAGACCAACCAAAATATTCCTCAGAAATGTTTGGTAAACTTTGAAATATGTCTCCCATTTATGCAGACAGGTGTTCTTTTAGGTACGCATACAGTGGCATGCATATGAAATGATCATTCTTTTTTAAACGTAGCACTATCTTGTGGAAACAAGCAATTTATTTTGAGTGAACTAGAAACTATCTTGTGGTAACGAAATACTATTGTGTGGGAACGATATAATATATGGAGGGAACGAGACACTATATTATTTTCCATCGACACAATAATGTCAAAAAATGTTGACAATATTAAACGGTTATAATTGGTCAGTAACGTCGTCCCCACAAGATAATATCTTTTTCCCTCACGATAAAAAACTCGTTCTCACAAGATAGTGTTTCTCTTTCCCTCGGGATATTATCTTGTTCCCACAAGGTGGTGTTACTTGTTCCGTCGAGATAGTATCTCGATCCTTTAAGATATTGCAACTTAAAAAAGTAGCCTTGTCACCGCCACCGTACATACAATGTAAAACACGTTATCCATTTAACTCACAATAGTGTCAGTTTTGCTCATTTTTTCAATTTACATATTTCATAATAAAAAGTATCTTTGTACTTTTAATCCCTCTTTGTTTTTCGGCGCCAGGTTCGACATAGGGGTTCAAAATGCTAGAAAGAAAACAATATCAGTTTACGGATGATGAAATCATTACGTTTTACAATTGTTCGTCTTTTTTATTTACTCAAGGAATAAAGCATTAGAGTACCTTTACACTTTTTGCAACACTGCTATATTTGTTTATATGTATATACCTTTTCCTATTTTGTAATAAGTTGTTTTACAATTACAATCTAATTGAACACAGTATTGTATTCCCTATAACCATCTCTAATAAAGCTATTTCTTGTTTAACCAACAGAAGGCAACAGTGCCTACATATAAGCGGATGCACGAGTTCATGTCGGCAAACCCTTCCGTGTATGTCGATTCAGTCAATGATGGGATTGAACGTGTTAAAAAATCTAAAGGGAAGTATGCATTTCTCCTGGAGTCTCCAACTAACGAATACATAAACAGCAGGGAGCCGTGTGACACCATGAAAGTGGGACCAAACCTAAACTCAAAGGGTTTCGGTATCGCAACTCCAAAGCACTCGCCATTGAGGTATGCGATAGAGACATACTGTCTCCTTGTAATGTCTTCCTCAAATGTATGTACTTAAAAATGTTGAATGTAACTCTTAATTTTATGATACACATGTACAACACTTCTATTTTTCTTGATATCAGTTATAAAGCTTATTTTAGAAACTATGAAAAATGCACTTCTAGTTTCTAAGCCTCGTCCAAATTGGTTTGTGTGTGTGTGTTTGAGAGAGAGAGGGAGAGATAGAGATATTTTGACATATTTCTTATTCCATGTGTAGTAACCAGGAGTAACTTCTTGTGACTTTCCAAATACATGCATCATTGTTGTTTTTGTTTTGCCAAACAAATAAGCACCGTGCTTTAAAATTAAAAAACTGAATTGTAAAAGAATAATTGACTCGTACTGCGGTCATTCAGTTCACTATGTCTCACATTTATTTATATGCATTTATTGTCCTCTGTACAATTAAAGACCCAAACTAATGAAATTAAATTCTGCTTCATATTGTCCGCCATTACATCTGCTGTTCATTACACTGTACACATATTACACTGTACACATCAAGTCAACTAGTAACAATTCTACTCCTAAATTTTGTAATTTGTCGTCCTAGAAGTCAGTAGTCTAAAGTTCCGCTGTTCATTACTTTAACCAATACTGAGATTGTGTTTACATTGCAGAGATGTACTCAATCTCGGTGTCTTGGAACTCATGGAACGGGGTGTCCTGCTTAAGTTTCAGAACAAGTGGTGGAAAGACAAAGGAGTATGTGCTGCAAAAGAAGGGGTGCGTGAGTCCAACACCGCCTGTCTTTCTAAAGTTTATGTACAGTCTCCTCCATATGTTACATTGCCAGCGTAATTGATGTCGAGTTAGAAAAAGATTATGAACTTGTGTCATTACACTATTTCTGAAGTAAACGCGTTATTTTCAAGTGACATGATACAATAAATAAGTATCACATAATATGGAGATAGAATAATATATCACACAATAAAGAAGTTATTTACCTTTCCCTAATATTTTTTAATTGTTATATTAGTATATTTTTCGTGCCTAAACAAATGACCCGTCTGTATATATAACGAAAACTTGTGTGTTCTCTTTCTTAAGCAAATGAGTTTAATTATGATAAAATATGTCTCTGTAACACGAGGTAAGAAAGCACGACTATGCAGGCGCCTAGTGTATTGTTGTGAGCAAGTCCATGTCGTCCAGATAAAATCTTTCTTCCATTATTCAGGATTCGTCAGGGAAAAGGAAGTTATCGCTTAGTAATGTTGCGGGGGTATTTTACATCTTAGTGGGAGGACTGGCAGCCTCCGTGGTCCTGGCCAGTGTTGAATTCATCTGTAAGAAATCTAAATTTCTAGAAAAGGTATGTCGCAGTTATCTTATTATCTTACATTTATCAATTTAAATTGATGTATCTCGATCCGTTTAACTCGATAAACATACATTAATTCTACATTATTTGTAGATAAAATGCAGTCAATATTTGTGATAAGGATTTAAAGCTAAAAGCTTATTGTAGTTCCTATCCTGAAAATAAACGATAAAAGAAGAATGGAGATTTTACGATTCCTTAAACCTTAATGAACATTGTTGCCAATATTTTGACAGTTTCATCATATAGCGTTTTTTGGTCGCCAGGCAATAGATGTGGTACTAACCTAGCAGAAATCTTCCTCACTGTCAATATTTTCTCTTAGATTCAATGAATGTTTGACAGTGCAAAGCATTTCGAATACCATTTTTATATTTTTCTGTGATTTTCAAAATATTTTTTTCACACGTTGCTATTAAGGTGTATTTTCAACAGACTCTACACGACAATAAAATTTCTTCTTCAAACTGCACACTGTCTCATACGACACCTTGTTTACTTGTGGAAACCACAATACCTTTTTGAACATATCTTGTAGTGTTTAATCTTCTATAAATGCAAATAGAGACCTGCCCCAAGTTCAGTTACCCTTAAAAGTCCAAAACGTTAGCGTTCTTATCCCTGTTGTAGCATAGCGTATTGAGTGTAAGCTGGGAACCAAATCCGTAACAGTCGCGAGTGTTATTTGTTTGTTTCATTGGATTTAATGTCACACGACAGTATTTCAATTATTTGGAAACGATGTCTACTTGAGACAGATATAGCGCTGCCACACTGCAGTAACACACCGTAAACACATGGCATGATACCACACCCAGGGGATTCATACCCCTTCCCCCCTCCCTTTTTTATGCATATTTTAGCCAAATTTCAGGGGGGGTCCAGACAACCGTCCCCACACACACACACACACACACACACACACCACACACACACTCTGGATCCGCGCATGTTACAATAAGGTTTACTCCGCCAATTGCGGCGGAGGAGGCGCTTTACTTTGCTAATTTTGTGGCATTTGAAACCATACGTGATATCATTTAACTAATTAGTGGTTGGATATAGACACCGAAATTTGGGAGACACTGCTCCATTTTATATATGCCATCGTTACTCATGCTCTGCATGCGCCATCTTTCTATGACGTATTGGATGAAGAAGTTTCTCATACTAATACATTTTGTTTTCTGTTAGTATAAAATCACAGAAAAAGCCCGTTATAACGGAATATTTAAATTCCAACATATACACATTGTACATAAAGTATACATGTATACATTTAAAAATGATAGGCAGAACCAAAAAATTACCAAACAAAGGTTGGCAACCAGTCTAAATCTCACAAAAGCAGTAACAAATTGTCCAATTCTCGCAAAATCACGTTTTCAAATATCATCTTTTTTTTGAAGATGTGTGAAAGTAAATTGTATCTTAAAATAGAACATTACAATACCATCAAAATGATACTTTATGTATTAAATGTATTAAAATAAGTCAAGAAAAAAAGAAACGTACCTGCATGATGATAACTGTATAAAATGTGTTGTTTTTCTTCTACACTGGATAAATTTAAAAACTAATTTAAAAGAAATTTAAAAACAGATCAAGCTGAAAATAATTCCTTGCAAAAGAGAAATTATTATTTTATAACATGGTTACATTTTCCATATTTTTAAGTTTGCAATATTCAATGATGTGCTGTGTGCCTAAACAATATTTTCCACTGTTTTTTACGGGAGTTTCCTATCAATGTGTTCATATGTCTTTGGCATAACATTATTCTTGGAAGGCGTGGTTGTATTTTGTAAACATCTGGAACCCAAGATCATAATTTGGACGGAATATTAAAGATGTATAAACTTAATGTATACTATGTTTATGGTATGAAGCTGCTCTTCATGAGGTACTAATATATAGACGATTACGCTATACAAATGTGTAAACCAATGTGAAATACTGGATGGTGTTTTCAGACGACCTACCTAAAGGCTACAGAGACGGTCACTACATTGGTAAGTTCAGCGACAGGAGATAAAGAAAACGGGGGCCTTGGAAATGAACACATTAACAACACAAACCATGATCACGACAGGGAGGAGGCCACTGTAAGTCTGTGGGTGTCAGACATTCCATCGTTATATATCAGTATAAGTACTGCAGAAACTTCAAATGATTAAATTGCAAACACATGTAATGAAACATTGGGACATCAAAATGATATGATTTGCTGCAATATCAACGTTGTTTTAAGTACTTTGATATATAATGACATACCTACTGCTAATGTTTGTCCTATTACTTTACAGTTCAACTACAGTGTGCCACCGCCGTGTATAGGATTCGAACATTACAACACACCCGACCATACAGAGTTGTGATAGTGAGCCCGCATTAAGAGACGACTGTTCAAACCTTCAACAGAAACAAACGACTTGCAAGAAGGGTTAATTGCGGAATTTTACGAAGCCCTTAAATGGACATTTTACTTATATTTTCTTGTGCAACATATATTTATATTACATGTATTATGACTTAATATTATTTCGTATTCCTAATTACTAACCTTATGCCAATCCTACAATATTTTATGAATACGAAATAGAATTAATTTGTCGCACGAGATAATAAAAGTAGGCAGTGCAATGTCGGGACTCCGTGGAACTGTAGAGTGTATTGTGTTTGATCATTTTGCCCTGAAAAAAAAGCGTAATGGTATCATTACAAGTAAACGGTATATGCCAGTAAGGGATAAAATAGAAAAATACGTGTAGATCTAGGTATGCATTGACTCCATAGTTCAACGCGAGAGCGTGCGTCAAACGGACCTGGGACTCGGGGACAAGACGGACCCATGGTCTACAAGAGTCTTCCAGTAGTAAACACGGTGTGCAGGATTTTTAAGAGCGAAAGTTAAATGTGCAGGCTTTTAAAGCGATTGCAGTCTGTCTATAGCTTTAATGACTTTGTTTATATCAGGTTTATAGGGAAATATACCTTTAGATTTCTTGATTTCCCCTCTTATCTCATAGTTTAGATATGAATGAACTAATCAAACATTTTGCTGTAGATATCAAAAGTGTGTTTTGTGTTTTAAATTTTTCTACTCCATGTAGTTTTAATTAAATAATACCACGTAAATCGTATAAGACAGAAACAATTGTAGGTCCTTTGCATGCCTTTTTTTAATTTGCTTTACAAACAGTTAGGCTCCTAATGTTTAGAAAAATATTGATTTATATCCATCATGAAACGTGTTCTTTGAAAATACTCATTTGATTAATTTTGTTACTGTATTGTTAAATGTCAGCTTAAATGTCATTAAAAACGACAAAGAGTGACGAACAATAACGTGGAAAAGTAAAGTAAACAGTTAAATGTCATTAAACACGACAAAGAGTGACGAACAATAACGTGGAAAAGTAAAGTAAATAGTTAAATTCAAGCAAGCACCATTTTGAGACATGCCATATTCTTCTATTGATTGGACTGATGACACTGTGTTTCATCTACTAGTAGCAAGTGATGTTCAGAGAAGTATTTATCAACCGAATGATCACAAAACAACGAGTTGAATCATGTGCATCTCAAGGTTCTAAAACACTTTTTTTCAGTATAGTGAGTCGAGCAATATTATTCACAATACTTGTTTTAGCTTACTGGAGCACAACGTTCTCAAGGTGAGTTAGTCTGATCACCCTATGGCCGTCGTCGTATTGTGTCAACAAATGCTTTGAAAGACATCTCCTCTTTGAAAGTCAAACCACTTTCTAGAAATTTAGAAATCGTGGCATCCATGATCCTTGGGCGACCATTCACAAAAGTTGCTGAAATAAACTTCAAACATGTAAATTCATGTTGCCATGTCAACCAACAAAATTTTATTTTAAAACTTCTCCTCTGAAACTAATGCTCACAATTTCATTCATTTGGCACAAAATTGAAATGATAACATCTTGGCCCTCTACCATCGTTGCTAAAATAAAAATGATCCTTAGAAAAATGAATCCCTATAGGAGCTGGCTAGTTACCTGATAGACTATGTATAGAAAGTTAAAAAATAATCTATGAAATTTTATTTCAGTTGGCACAAATGGTCACCTCATGACCCTCTACCATAATTGCTAAACTTAATTTAAACCTTTGAAAAATGAGGCCCATGGGACTGGCTAGCTAGCTAGCTTATATATACTCTCTATATAAAAGTTTCACTTTTTTTTTATTTGACCCAGTGGTCAGAAAATTTGCACCCATGATAATCTCATGTCTTCGAAAATACTTTCTTATGCATTGTTGATCTCTTGATAAATGAGCATCCAGATGGTCGGCTTGTATTCTTATACAATCTTTATACAGACTTTAGATTTTTGAAGCTAGATGCTGCTGAAGGTAACCAGGTAAAATCAAGGGACATTAGTTGTTTTAATTAGGCTAATACTCTGGTGAGCGTCCTTGGACCACCATGATCCTGTTGTTATTGTAGAGTTGTTTGTGATAATTTTTATGAACACATACATTTTGAATGGCTAATTCAAAATTGTAAATAAATAACTTTTCACAATGAATGAAGACTTGTTTATTTATCATTAACTTCACAATTGTGTACAGCGGGGTACAATCAAAATGATAGACACGCTTATTTAGGACAGAGTAGTTAGTTATATTTTTCAAAGAACACATATGTCGGCAAGTTACTGCAGAGGCAGCTACAGCGTATGTATGAAGTAAGAATGCTTGACACTACTGAGGCTAACCCAGATGTGGATGTGTAGTTTATGTTACTTACAAACTGACATCTTAAAAGAGTACCCATCGTTTGATAATTTACGTTTTACACTATACAACTTTATTTTTCAAATGGCAATCTGATCTCGTCAAACCGCGAAATTTAATTAACGATATGGACAATGCGACTTTCATTTCAAAGTTTAACAAAGTGCATCAGACAATATCGGAACAGAACATATGTGTATCTTAAGATTTAAGCATATAAGGTCACCGTCACATAAAGAAAATACGAGTAGATCTATATACGATGCATGCAAGCATGGTGATGATATTCAGATTATCTAAATCAAATTGATTTAATGTATAAATGGGAGTGACATACGCGTGGTTATCGAATATATAACGATGTAAGTTTTATAGTTGTAAAGTAAATAAGTAGTAAATTTAAAGACAAATTACAAAAAGTATAAACTCAATACATAGGAACAAAGATGTAATAATCATGACCATATTATAACGTTTACATTATTATCGGTTTAAAGTGGGTACAGCTCGTCATATTGAGGGACAAATTATCAAACAAAAACAAAACCAAAAACATACAACAACAAAAAACAAGCTCAGCCCTCACCCCGCCATTTCTCAGCAACCATTCGACTCTGGTCCTTCTACTTATAAAAAAAAACAACGAGAAATACACATTTACCAGTAAACAGTTTCGGCGCAATCTGCAACGGCGTCCCGGTGTCCTACCAGAGAACTTGGAAGGACCTGGTAGATTTTAAATAGTTAAACCAAAACATTATATAAATAGATATATTGAGAACGAATAAAGACTGTATTTTACTTTATATGAAATCATAATATTCACATTATGGGTATTAGCCTTTACGGTTCTTTAGAGAAAGTATCAACGGGCTCATAATTAATTACTTTAGATTTTTAAATAAATCATTAAGTTTATTTTACCTGAAGAGCCGTGGATCTGTTATCTCCCTTGCTTTGTCTTCGTTAGGTCCGCCCTCCGCGGTATTTACCATATCACATAATTATGGTATGTCACATTGTTTATACTTATACGCGGACGTGTATACATTACAATTGCGAGCGTCTACGTATAGGATAGAGTCTATTAAGACAGTTCTACAGATAATAGATGGCCGAAGCGAGCGTAGCGAGCGCAGGCTTTTGTTGCCTGGAGAAATGTGATGTATTCTATTCGACTTAGAATTTAGAAATCACCCTGAAAACTTGATTTGGTCAAATAAATCGATGTACATGAATACATATTTTGTAAATGATAAAATAGAAATATGTTCTTTTGAAATAAATCATTGATAAATTTAAATTATCATAGTTTCTAAATGGACACTAATTTAGGATGACTTCTAATTGCTGTTTGCAGAAGTTAAATACAAGCATTATTTTATATATATTATAAAATTGAAACGTTTTCATTAACAAATGTATAACAAGTATAGTACAATTGAGAGGTAGAACGTATCGACTATTCTTCATATGAAAAAGCAAATGTCCATCGTTCTTTCCAGTAAGCACTCAAGGTACTGAGAGACCGTCTGCAGGATTTACATGAAAAAGTTATAATTTTAAAACCAAGGGGTTGAACTCGATACGCCAAAACCTCCACACGTTTTCTCGCATCTCTAATTATTAGTAAGTCAGCTGAACTCGCTTTTTGTTAACACCGCCGGAAGTCTCTCGGTGTCTTTTGCGCTTTGATTTATTAAATGATGGTCTGGAATGAGGGCATGACCCTGACTTCATTCATAAGTTGCACACCGAATGAGGTCATGACCTTACTACAGTAGTACAATCTTTCTATTGCGCGGAGTGATAAAGCACAGTTACATTGGCTGCGATAACTATGCAAATCAGCAATGTCTATTTGTTTGTTTGTTTTTTGGGGGGCGTTGTTGTTGTTGTTTGTGTGTGTGTGTGTGTGTGTGTGTGTGTGTGTGTGTGTGTGTGTTCTTCGCAGCAGTACGTACACGTAATCCCAGTTCCTGTAAAAACACGTGATCAAGTCTAATTGTGCGATGGCTTGAGACCAAGAACATTGGACGTATCATGCGTGTAGTGTGGGGGACATTGAGAGAGGATTGACATCTTCATCAAGATATTTTCTTTATGTGAATCTGGACTTTTCGTTTCTAACAGCAATCACGTTATGAGTTTTGGCAGTCCATTGGGGTGGTGTTATTTTCATCTATCTAGCATAGTAACATTAACGTCTTGTATAGCTGTGTCTAGTGCACATGAACTGACAAACTACACGTATATGATACCTCACATTGTAGGAGTTACGCTGATGGTTCTGAGGTTCAACAGTGGTATACAGTGACTTTGGTGTATTCGGATATTAAAATTTAACAAAAATAAGATAAAAACTCAAGACAGAAAATGACTGAAGCCTGGAATTTTAACAAACATAGTGAGAAAGGGTGATAGTGAGAGTAATAAAGAAAGTAAAAAGACAGACAGAAGAAAGTAAGTAACGAACAAAACATGTTATTACTAGGTCATGCGGGATCATGTTCATGACGCTGGTCAGCTTTTGAATACTTATGTCAAACGTTCTGAATTATTTAAATAAACACATTTTCAGGCCAAATATCCCAATATTTCCTTGAATAAAAAAGTTCTATTATTATTATTATTATTACATGTATTATCAAACACTTCTTACGAACTTGCAATGACCCCTTTATTTCTATGAAGGGTCATGGGTTCTAAAAATATTCTTATTTGATTTTTTTTTATTAATAGCATGCGCTCATTAAAAAAAAAGTTTACATCGATTACGAAATAAGTTATATAAATCACTCTCGATGGCTCTGGTGGCGGAGTATGTGGTCATTAATGTGGGAAGAAACCGGAGATCCCGAAGAAAACTCACGAGTCTTGACGGGCGACCACTACATGACCAGGAATCGAACCCGGGACGCATTGGTGAGAAGCGAGGCGCGTGACCACTACTATCCAGGCACTATCCATACACTGCTACTTATCTGCTGATACGCTACAGTGACGGTGACATAAATGTATTTATTTACGGTCGTAATGAATCATTCTGTATCCCGTCGTACACTGCTTCTCTGAAGCGGGGAGGTTTCCTCATGATTTTTTCGTTCTCAATAAACACGCGGGTTATTGTCATTCGACGGTTCGACAAGGCAGCGGGCAGACGTTAATTTTCTATGTTTCCCCCCCTCCAACCCATTGTTTGTTTTACAGTGAATAATTATGTCGTTTCTTTTCAGTTTTGATGATTTTCTGTCAACGTCATCATTGTACAGGTCTATGATGAAAGGTTGCTACAGGGTGATTTCAGAGTGCTTGGTACAGTGGTTCTGGATATTTTAACCATGAGAGAAGCTATTCTCACGGTTCATCGTTTTTGTTAGCGACTCTTTGCTGGCCATAATATTACAGCTATTTTGAACCATTGCTGGTGTCGCATTTTCGTGTATCTTCGGCTGATTAAAGTCGCCTTGTCGAAACCACTCCTAAATATTTGTTTCGTTTATTATTATGCCCCCGAAAGTGGCGTCTGTCCGTCCGGTTTTCGTTTCCGCTCCATTACTCTGACATTCCTTATTGGATTTTGAAATTACTTGGCAGATATGTTCACCATCATAAGACGACGTGTCGCGTGCAATCCCCAGGTCTGTAGCTCCAAGGCCAAGGTCACATTAAGAGTTCAAAGGTCAAAAATTGAGTCTATTTTTCGTTTCTGCTCCATAACTCTTACATTCCTTGATGGATTTTGAAATTACTTGGCAGAAATGTTTAACACCAAATGACAATGTGTTCCGCGCATTGTCCAAGATCAAGGTCACACCAAGAGTACAAAGGACAAAAATGGGGTCTATATTTTGCGTCTGCTCCATAACTCTGACATTCCTTGGTGGCTTTTTGAATTACAGGCAAAATGTTCACCATTATGAGACAATGTTTTGCACAATCCCAGGTCTTGTCTTGACTTGACTATTTGAGTTTACCGTCGCTTCGACAGTATTTCAGTCATATAGCGACGTCCAGCTAATTACAGGTGGGGGAAGACCACCGACCTACCGCAAGCCAGCTGGAAGGCATCCTCACATGAAAATCCAAATGACCCTGAGTGAGTGTTAAGGTCAGCGACTTTACCCTCTCGGCCACGGAGGCCCCCAATCCCAGGTCTGTAGCTCCAAGGTCAAAGTCACAGTTCATCAAAGGGTTTGTTTTTTTCGCGTTCGCTCAATATCTTTGTCACTCCTCAGTGGATTTTTTTTGTTTGCGTAAATGTGCACCGTAATGGTACGATGCGTTGTGTAAAATACTCAGGTCATAGCTGAAGGTCATGGTCACAATAGATCAATTAAGTGTCATCAGCCCTGATAGTGCATTGGTTTGCCCTCCGTCCGGCTGTGCAGATATTGGGATGCTGTGATAACTTTAAAACCATATTATAAGGTAGCTCAGTGAAACTTGGTATATGATTGCAATATGGGGATTATGCACCTCAATTTGATATTTTTGGATAAAAATAGTGGTTACTATGATATGGAAATAATCAAAATGTGCATGACCGGTAGGGAACTTATGGTTTAAGTATGCATATGATTCTAAGCGATTGTGAATTTCGTACATGCAAAATGCTGAAGTGATTTCAATGTTAAAAATGTCAGGGAAAAGTAAAATGAATGAAATAATTTTTTTACAAAACCATGAATATGCATTTCGGGGGCATTCGCCACATCCTGTGATATATCGTTTTTCATGAAGTTAGTTAATAAATTATTTATGTTTGGATGACATGAAATGAAAGGAAAACCTAAGTTGGCTTATGCTCGCATACCTACTTATATGCTGATACGCTACACTGATGGTGACATTTGTGCATGCGCTGGGCGTGGATGTCAAAATTTCTGCTGAGAATTTCGCTCTTTTCAATCAAATTGACTAATTCCATACAAAAAACTCAACATTAACATATAAAACAAAAGTATACATTAGTTACTATTTGGGAAGAGTCGAACAGAAGTTGATTTAAACACAAATTGACATTTTTCAAATGTCCGTCCGAAACGTAATGTCTGAATTCATCTCTTGTTGAAACTTCTGGTTTAAATGTAAGCATTGGTACAGGTATTTTTTTCTATTTATAAACTATTAAAACTTTACTTTGCTCAATCGTTTGTGTATCATCTGTGTCCGTGGGTAGCACACGGGACGAAGATTACAACCCTTTATCTGTGTTTAACCACATGTTTGTCTTTGTGCAGTTGTCACCAGCTTTGTTCGTACACATTACATATATTGTATCTATGAAGTATAACATGTACAATGCAAAATTTACAATGTTGCAATGGCTGTCTGCAAGTGTGTTGTTGTATTGAGGTTTACCGTCGCTGCGATAGTATTTCAATCACATAGCGACGTCCAGCTAATTACAGGTGGAGGAAGATCCCGAGTACACAAAGGTACCCGGGTAGAACCACCGACCTACCGCAAGCCAGCTGGAAGGCTTCCTCACATGAAAAATCCGAAGTCCCTACCGGGATTCGAACCTACATCGGTGAGGGGCTGAGAGATTGTAGTCCATGACTGTAACCGCTCGGCCACGGCGGCCCCAAGTGTGTTGTGTGTGCTTTCCATGCAGCTGGCAACTTGTTTTCCTAACTCCTGTCACACAAGAATATATGACATTGATGACTCATTGTTTGATTTCTTTTGTGCAAACTAGAACTAGCACGAATCAAATCAAACAGCCGTATTTGTGTTTACTTCTGGCTACATCAATACAAAAAAACTTTTCGTTATAACATGGGGATGGTTTCTCCAAACAAAAATGTACATCTTATAATCAAGTTACTACTAGGTAACTAGGTAGATCTGAATCCAGGACCTAGAGCACCGAGATGGCCATGTGGAATCTGTGGTAAAAATGTTACCTGGAAATCTAAAGCTCTTGAATGTGATACATTCAAAATATGGTACCATATTCACTGTCAAGGCCGCATGTCAGAATCAATGTACAATTTTATGGACAACAGTAACATATCATGGCACTGTCTTAAATATGGATTTCCAAACCTTTCAAGTACATTTTTCAATTTTAGTTCGGAATAAACTCTTTTTCAGTTTTAAGTGGTGTTGATAGCCCTGGTCATCCTACTACGTCCTCCTCTCCAAAGCCAATTCACCAAGACCGAATAATAATCGAATAGAAAATCTTCTCAATCTTCTTCTCAAAGTAATCACCCTAAATTTCCAGTTAATTAAAAATAAGAAACCTGAACTTGATGCACTAGTAGACTGTGTAGGTCCAGACATCATTATTGGTACAGAAACCTGGCTTGATTCCTCAATTACATCTGCAGAATACTTTGACCCTAAGCTTTATACTGTGTTTAGAAAAGGCGGAACGCCTAACCGTAAAGGTATGATTGAGCCATGGTCCTAGAAACAATTAAAACTGACTACCAATCAATAGAGTGCAAAGAATTACAAACTGATTGTGAAGATGTCTGGGTGGAGGTTACCCTCTTCAACTCAAGAAGATTAATTGTTAGTTCATTTTATCGACCACGACCTGACGATAATGTTTCTCTTCAGCATCTTTATGAATCACCAAAATTCTAAATCTGTGATACTGATTGGTGGTGAATTAAATCTTGGCAACATTAACTGGAAATCATCAAGCACAATACCTGGTAAACCTAACATGAAACAACACCAAGAACTACTTGATATAATAGCTGACCACGCCCTCATCCAACTCGCTGATAAACCCACTAGAAAAGATAAACCCTAGACTTGCTTCTTACAAACTACCCGTCTATTGTAAACAATATAGAAACACCCCTCTAATTGGTGAAGCATACCATGATATTGTTTTCTGTAATTGTAATACATTCCTTCGTAGGTTAAAACCTAAACCAAGAAATATTCTGAAGTTCTCTAAAGCAAAATATAAAAAATGACTTAGACAACCTATAATCATATTTTGCAATTTAATGAAAGTAAAACTGTTGATGAACTGTGGAACAAGTTTAGGGTTGATTTACAAATCTCTGTGTCAAAGAATATACCATCAAAAATGTGTAAAGAAACAAATAGATTACTTTGGATTTCTGATGCTTTGAGAAAGAAAATGAACAAGTATAAACGCAAACTAAGAGAAATAAAAATCACAGCAATCCTGAACATCTTAAACATCTTAAATCAGAAATTCAAAAAGAACAACACCATGCGTATTGGAATTATATTGAAAATATGATCTTTGATATTTCTATCCCAGACTATGGCCAAACTTCATAAGCCTAAACTCCCTAAAAAAAACTATTCTCTTACATAAAATCTAAGAAAACAGAAACATTAATTATTCCACCCTTACGTGAAAACGGCATCCTCAAATCTGAAACCTCTGCAAAAGCTTATATCCTCAATGAACAATTTCAAAAAAGCCTTTACACCAATTTCATCACAAGCAATTTCAGATAAAGGCCAAAGCCCATACCCTAACATGCCAGACATTTCTGTCACCAAAGAGGAATTAACAAGCTTCTGTCCAGTATTAATCCACATAAAGCTTCACTATATATCACCAATTCGCAGTTATTTTTAAAAAAATCACTTGCTGAAGGCAAAATTCCAAATGACTGGAAACATGCAAATGTCTGTCCTGTTTACAAAAAGGGTGATAAACATAATGCCATAAATTACAGACCGATATCTCTCACTTGTATTTCTTGTAAAATCTTAGAACATGTTATTGCCAGTAACATCATGCAATACTTGAAAATAATAAAATCCTTTATGACCGACAAC